>JAODLL010082137.1:0-15506 GCA_026546735.1 Forbesichthys agassizii | reverse complement strand
AAAATAAGCTTTGTAACTTGTTCAGAACTGCATAAAACCTTACAAATGAAAGGGAATGTTTTTGCAAGGAAAAAAATGTGGAAAAAGGCCTGGGGATGAACTAGTTTGCATGTGGGTAATGTTGCTGTTTCTTCTTCTGTTATTTGTAGACCACTCGGGACTGGTGACTGGTGTGGCTTTTGGAGAGAACGCTCAGTTCCTCAGCTCTGCAGGAATGGACAGAAGCCTGAAATTTTATAGCTTGTAGATTATAGAATGGAAAGGATAGGACAGCAGACTGGGTTGGCCCAACTTTATCCTGGACTGATTTAGCTTAGTCACGTTTAAAAATAATCTGCTTTAGTTTTGTAGTCTCATAAAGGAGGTCCAGAAAGTGTGTGTATAATCACATTTATAACAACAATTGGTCTTTGGGTCTATTGGATATAAATGCAAATTGTTCTGTACTGAAACGAGGTGCAGATGTCATCATGTCAGATTTGTCTGCTCATTTTTGTATTGTGGCTTATTGTGTATTCAGGTTTCTTGTAACAAAGCAAAAATTAAACAACATTCTTGTTTATCAATGTTTTTCAGCAATTTCTTGGGATCTTACCATGTAGACCTCTGGGAATATGTATAGGCTAATATAAAACCATCGCTAGTGAGTGACAAATTACCAAGCAAACAAGTATGTTTATTTTAATTTCTTTTCCCAGTTTTACTACTTCAGCTCTCATTTCCATTTTCAGTGGAGAAACCAGCCATCTGTTCCCTTTTATTTTAAACCAATTTCTTTGCTGTTCTATTGTATATTTCTTTTACCTATTGCATCTCTAATCTTTATACCACAAAATAAAATCTTTTTGTAATGCTGTTTGACTGTTAGTGAAATGTATCCTGCTTTGTTCACGTTGATCCCAATAAACAGTGTGGTGTGCTGACTTGTGTGTAATACCAAATCAAATTGTAATATAAAAGCTGCTGCTACCAATGTAGAAAGTAATTAAATAGTCAGAATGTAATTACCATTTTTGGGTGACTTAAAAAATAAATAGTTTTATAAATGTTGGGTAATCTTGCAGGAGATTTGTCCAAAATTACAATTTTCGTTTTGGATGTAGTTTCAACTTATTGAGGA
The DNA here is from genome assembly GCA_026546735.1 of Forbesichthys agassizii. NCBI lineage: Eukaryota > Metazoa > Chordata > Actinopteri > Percopsiformes > Amblyopsidae > Forbesichthys > Forbesichthys agassizii. The sequence continues at coordinate 14,386 of JAODLL010082137.1, read as the reverse complement.
TCAGTACAAGTAATGTAAATACAAACAAAATGTGGTTTTGGAAGTGAATATTGGAAACAATGTTATTCACGTTGATGGCAAGCTATACTATAGGAGGTGGCAGTGCATCACTATATTATTTTTATATGATATCCAAAGCTTTATTATAGGTAAAATAAGGACACAATTTAATTGTCACGTGACGATGTACTGTAACGTGACCCGAGCAACCAGGAAGTTTGAGTCATACTGACAAGGTACACACTGCTGACTTCAACCGAAAACTCCGGGACACCTTTGTTTCACGACCGATTGGTACGTTTTCCTAGACTCACTGATATATACTTTTTTATCGGGTTGGGCCGACTGAAAGAAACAGGTAAAATATTTTGTTTAATAAATCACACATTACACCAAGTTAAGTTTTCATTGGATTCGGCATGTATTCCTTATGGGATAGCTAAAGCTACTGAACCAGAGCCATGGCTCTGTACTGAACAACTTGACATGAAAACAAATCACGTTTTTTGTTTTGGCAATCAATTTCCTCATAACTCTTCTATAACAACGACAAAATGATTAAACTGGGAGAGCGATTAGAATAATTACTGTAAGAAATTTAGAGATCATGGTTGTCACTTGGTCATGGGGTGTATTTCTAACTACAGTACTGTAAATGCAACTGAAACTTCTGACTAAAAAATGGCCATACCATGACAATACCATTTGAGCGTTCTGTAAAATAAGAGGAGGGATTATTTTGAAAGCATTGCTTGTTTTATTTTGTAGGCATTTATTAAATAATACAAATCATTAACAGTTTTGTATCTTGTATTTTAATACTAATCGTTCTACGTTTTTTGTCTTTTGCCAGATTTTGTTCAATGTTGTGTTGATTGCGTCTGCATCATAGACTATATTGTTGACTTGTTTATTTGGTGTTTTAGTGAAGGAAATGATCATGATCCATAATTGTATGATTCACTGAAGTATTGAATTTAAATTGACCCCTCTGCCTTCTGACAAAAGACATTTGACTTGTCTTTTGTCAGAAGGCAGATGTGGGAAACTGCATACTTCCCTTTTCTGTTTTCAGTTGTGCATTTATGGCTACTAAATGGAAAAAAAGGGAATTAACAGGTTTACGACTCACTGCACACTGTGCACGGCCTATTTTGGGGATGATGGCTCAGACACTTTGAAAACCACACAGTGATCTGATCGTATGCTTATATTCTTCCCCTGCTGTTATTAGGGCAGCGATGGGCTCCATGTTCCGCAGTGAAGAGGTGTGCTTGGTGCAGTTATTCCTGCAGTCCGGCTCAGCCTACAACTGTGTCAGTGAACTCGGCGAGTTGGGCCTGGTGGAGTTCAGAGACGTGAGGCATTGCTCCTGACTTTAACTCACCTGTGGTAGCGTTTGCTCCAGTACAATAATTATATTAACGTAATCTGTTCATAATTAACATTTAACCACATGGGTTGTGTTGAAAATATTGAACATACACGTCCGTTGAGATCTAGATTTAAAACAGAAAAGGGACTCTACTTTATTTGCATATTATTATTGGTTTATCTTTCCCAGTCAGCCAAATGAATATGAGTAACCAGTTTCCCCATTTTGTTTTACTCAAATTAGTTGAATCCCAATGTGAACGCATTCCAGAGGAAGTTTGTGGGGGACGTGCGACGATGTGAGGAACTAGAGAAGACCTTGAGTAAGTGTCCAATGTCCAACCATGTGACCATTGTTTCCACCTTCTACAGTATCTCTGCCCATATTTAGTTATCTGCAGCCTCTCCGCCTCTCCTCTCCTGCAGACTTCCTGGAGCAGGAGATCCATCGATCCCTGTCCCCTCCCTTACAGGGGCCTCTCCCAACCCCCTGCCCCACACCTTTGGCCCCCCAGCCCCGTGAGCTCATCACCATAGAGGAGGAAAGCGAGAGGCTTTCCCGAGAACTGAAAGAGGTGGGTTCTGCCAAGTACTTATGTGTTGACGCAAAGTTGCCAACTATCAAACTTGACTTAGTCAAGGTAAACTTGTCGATCTGTATTCTAGTGCCTCAGAACACCACATTTCTGACCCAGCTCACAGTTTGTTTTTTATTTAATTTTTAAAAACCCAAGCATCAACAAATGTGTGGCTGGCTGTAGGGGGAGGAAGAGTTTTGAAAAAAAAATGCTGATAGTTTAGTTTTAAAACACAAGGGCAGTGTACCTTTTTAACAGAGCAACATTTTTATGATGTAGCAGGCTTTATTTGCTTGTATTGTCATATCCTAAGTTTAACAGATCCTGCAATTCTACCCCTGTAGTAGCCCATGTCAATATTTAGTTAAGTTTTGTTATGTTTTATGAAAAACCGGAAAAATATGAGTGTTGCTGTTCTTCCCTCCAGGTATCCAGGAACAGAAACAGCCTTCGAAACCAGCTAAATCAGCTCTGCCAGTATCAAGGAGTCCTGACTCAAACCCATTCTCTCACAGCCTCACAGGTGCTATATATAAACTACGTATCCCATGTTCCTTCACCCATTTAAACAATTACTGCTCCCTTCATTTTATGGTTTTTGTTTCTGTTTTTATTAGGGGCCACCCCCAGCACTGGAGAATCAAGGCCTGTTTGATAATAGGCAAGATGTTCGGCTCAGGTAACGCACTTTTATAAACATTCACATGTACACTGTACAGGTATTTGACTATAGAGAGATCAGTGACCTTGCCTATTGGCAACCAGAGTTTGTTTATATAACCTTTATTTATTTTTTTAAAGACATTTTTTCATCCATTAGATTTAGTTTTATTTATGTGTACACACCTTCCATTACTAATGTTTGTTTACCTCTTTTCTTCATTCACAGTTTTGTGGCAGGAGTGGTACATCCCTGGAAAGTCCCGTCTTTTGAGCGGTTGCTATGGCGAGCATGCCGTGGTTACATCATAGTGGATTTCAGGGAAATGGAAGAACAACTTGAGCACCCTGACACTGTGAGCGGAGGGAATGAATGGTGGTGTGTTCCATTTTAATCAGATTATGGCTGTTTTATAATGACCTGCGTTAACTTGTAGGGGGAGATGATCCACTGGACGGTATTCCTCATTTCCTATTGGGGAGATCAGATTGGACAGAAAGTCAAGAAAATCTGTGATTGGTGGGTAAACTTAAGCATTTGTTGCACAAGATGATGTTTGATACTTTTTTCATATTGTTACTTTGGAATACTATTTTGCTAAATGTGTATATATTCGCACACTGCTGTAGCTTCCGCACACAAACATTTGCGTATCCAGAGACCACTGCTGAGAGAGAGGATATTCTCCAGGGTCTCCAGACCAGGATTGAAGACATCAAAGCAGTAAGAAAATAAATGCACTACCTTATATTATAACGAACCACTAATGGACCTCCCCTGTAGCGCTCTACTGCAGGCGCAGTCTCCAGTTAAAGGCAGGGTTAATAATTATTCTTGGGAACGCTTGCTAATATTGCCGTCAAATCGAAACAATATTCCTATTTTATGAAGGACTGTGTAAAAGTACCAGATTCTAGGTGGAGTCTCCAGTTAAATAGTCAGGAGGTCACCTCCTCCGTACCGCTCTAGGTGCAGTCCCAGACAGAGGCCTACCTCCAGCAGCTGCTGGTGCGTGCTGTGGCCGTGCTGCCCCAGTGGAAGGTGCGGGTCCAGAAGTGCAAGGCCATCCAGATGGTGCTGAACCTCTGCAGCCCCTCCGTCACCGACAAGTGCCTCATCGCCGAAGCCTGGTGTCCGGTGTCCAAGCTGCCCGAACTGCAGAGCGCCCTAAGAGAGGGAGGGGTAAGGGCACATTACACAATACACAAAACGTTAGCTTACATTAGCTGACTATACCTTTTTTAAAGAAGGAGTCATTCATTGCTTTTAAGATGATACACGTTGTGTGGAGTTCAGCAAATATCTCCTTAAAGTCTACAGTCTGAAAGTAAATCCGATGTGCCTATACAACCCTGGCTGTGGAAATGGGAACACACACAAAGTGGTGCAGACCGCTCCACACACTCTCAGCTAATCTCTCCTGTATTTCCAGCGGAAGAGCGGTAGCAGCGTGGACTCCTTCTACAACCGCCTGCCCTGCTCAACCTCTCCCCCCACCCTGTTCCCCATCAACACCTTCACAGCCGGCTTCCAGAACATCGTGGACGCCTACGGGGTGGCCAGCTACCGCGAAGTCAACCCGGGTACGGAGAGCAGGGCGCCTGTGTGCTTTCATTCTTGTCGGGGTCTGCTTATAATAAGCGTGGGAGCGCCGTAAACATGAGATGCAAGAGGAATTGTTCTTAAAAGGTGGAGTCAGCGATTTTAAGATGATACACTTTTAGTCAAATTCAGCATATTACCTACTCATTGCCCGCTAGATGCCCGGTTTGTGTGAGTGCAGGAAAAACACTTCTTCGGTGGTTCACAGCCCTGGCTCTGAAAATGGGAACGCAAACATAGTGGCGCAGACCGCAGAACACACAACTCTACCCTAGCTTAGGCAAAGAATTGTCTAAATATGGGGAGGCAGAGCTTCTGAGGGAGCACCTTAATGGAATTTAATGGCAGGGTCGGTAATTCTTGCTAACTTGGAGCTCAAATCTAAACAGTATCACTCTGCGGTTCTTCGCGGCGGCGCCTCACGTCGAAATGCATTGTGAAGCATAGCGTAGTACTTCGTCTTTGTTGATACGAGTGGTGTTCGCCACTTCGTTTATGTTACTATTTACGGAGCCAGGGCTGTGTAGAAGTGTCTTTATTTTTTCAACATGCACAGAGAATGTTAAGCTAGCGAAAGGAGATATTTGTTGAATTTGACAAAGTGTATTAGTTTAGCTTGTAATAGCTGACTTTACCTTGTGTGATTCTCCTAGAAGTGTCATTGTAATTTTAATTTTAGAAATGTTTATTACGTCACATTTTACAGTAGTAAAATAAGAATTATATTAGTTTACATGTTTTACTAACCCTACTCTCTGTGTCTGTAGCGGTCTACACCATCATCACCTTCCCCTTCCTGTTTGCGGTGATGTTTGGGGATGTGGGTCATGGCCTGCTGATGACCCTGGCTGCCATCTGGATGGTCCTGGAAGAGAAGGACCCCAAACTCAACAAGAACAACAATGAGGTTATTAACTGAAATATTTAATTTGACAGCAGTGATTTTATGTTTTATACTGAGACGGTAATTTGTACAAGCTATCCCATGAATAAAGATTTTGATCAAACCACACCCATTTAGCAATGTTTTATACTACAGTAATACTAATAGCATGAAGCTTTTCGAGAATACCTTCATCTTTTGGAGAAGGTATTAGGTAGAGATATGCTAGCTTAGTATGAAGGAATCTTTATCACAATAAATGCAATTTAGAGCAGTTCTGTTCTTATTTCAGATCTGGAGGATGTTGTTTGGAGGCCGCTACCTGATACTGTTGATGGGGCTCTTCTCCATCTACACGGGTGCCATCTACAACGAGTGCTTCAGTAGGGGCCTCAGCCCATTCAACTCAGGATGGCATGTTGAGCCCATGTTTAAGGCCAACAAATGGAAGTAAGTAAGGAAGTTACACATTGGAAAGATACACATCGATCTTCTAGTGGGAATTATCTACTTCTTGGGAAACTTTCTCACGTGTGTGTGTGTGTGTGTGTAACCCTTTGCAGTTCATCTGTCCTGGCTGGGAGCCAGTACCTGTCCTTTGACCCTGTTGTGACTGATGTGTTCTCCGGCCCCTACCCGTTTGGCATTGACCCGGTATGGCTGACTAAACGCTTGCACCACTTTATTACACTACGTTTCATCACGAAACCAACACTTGTTCTGTCTGCTGTGCCCAGTGAAATGTTTTCATGGTAACTAACCATGCTGTGCTCCTGCCAGATGTGGGGCATGTCCAACAACAAACTCACCTTCCTCAACTCTTACAAGATGAAGATGTCGGTCATCATTGGCATCATTCATATGACGTTTGGAGTCTGTCTTTCTTTCTTCAACTACAAGTGAGTCATCTAATACATATCATTGTTTTTTAGTTATTTTCAAATGAACAAATATAATTTGCCTACTTCTTTCCAATTCACTTCATTTTCTCTATAGGCATTTCGGCAAGTTGAGCAGTGTGTTCCTTGTGCTGATCCCAGAGCTGTGCTTCATGCTGTTTCTCTTTGGCTACCTTGTATTCATGGTGGTCTTCAAGTGGATTGCGTTCACACCGGCACAGTCCCAAAAAGCCCCAAGCATACTCATACACTTCATAGACATGTTCTTGTTCACGGAAAACCCAGACAACCCCGTCCTCTATGGGGGACAGGTACGTCAATGAGGGTTCAAGCTAACGGTACAGTCTTCTTACGATCACGACTAGTTCAATGGTAGTCCAGTCTTGATATGAGTTATTACATACCTTTAGTGTGATCATGGCAAGACGAGCTCCACAATGTCTTCCACTCCATTCAACCAATCAGCAATATGAGGTGATTAGACAACCTTTAGCCAGTCACAACAGCAAATGTGTCACAGTGATTTTTACACTCGTGCACTAGCAGCCGATTTGACCACCTCCAGCCAATCAAAACAATGCTTGGACAGTTACCTTAACTTAGGAACTTGGATGCTGTCAGCACTAATTGCGTTACCAACCTGGACACTAATATGATGGAGTTGCAGTAGCTGGCTTTTTTGAATTCCCAGACAGATATGCGCAGCCAATCGTAGAGGCTGAGCTTACAGTATAAATATGGATTTAGTAAAGTTTTATTTTTATATATATATTTGTATGTGGGTGTTGCTAGCTGTTTGACTGTGTCTGTTGTGAAATAACCCTGTCGTCTCCCCACATGTATCCGTGCAGATGGTGGTCCAGAAGGTGCTGGTAGTCTTGGCTATATGTTCTGTCCCAGTCCTCCTAGTGGGGAAGCCCATTCATCAATTCATGACACACAAGAAGCGAAGACAACACAGGGTGGGGTGGTGCTTCAGTGTGTCTGTACAATCTGTACCCTTTTAATGAGTGGCCACGTTCTAAGAGACTGTTCCTAAATTAGTTTTATTTTATTTGTTTTAGTTGGAGGATCAGCAGCCTCTTGTGACGGACAACGGTTCCATAAACACTAACCAAGGGGAACTGGGTGGAGTGTCTGCTGAACATGAGGTGAATGGGGAGAAATAATAATATAGAGTATTTACATAAAATAAAAATGCATAAATCATTCCTTAATTGGTGATGCGGCCATTTCTTGGTAACCATACGTCTCTCTGCCGTGTTCAGGAGTTTGACGCTGCGGATGTGTTCATGCATCAGGCCATCCACACCATAGAGTACTGTCTGGGATGCATCTCTAACACTGCCTCCTACCTGCGACTCTGGGCACTCAGCCTGGCGCACGCACGTCAGTGGCACACGAGGAGGAAGCGCGCACACACACTTCCTGAATCATACCGAAAATACAGACGCACCCTTATTACCATACCCAGCTCCAAATATTCTGCATTGAGCTCAAGTCTGGCTTGTTTCTGCAGAGCTGTCGGAGGTATTGTGGGTCATGGTGATGCGAATAGCCCTGAAATGGCAGGGCTACGTGGGCTCTGTAATCCTCTTCGTGATCTTCGCCTTCTTTGCGGTGCTGACCATCTCCATCCTTCTAGTCATGGAGGGTCTGTCGGCCTTCCTGCACGCCCTCCGTCTGCACTGGTGAGAACAGGATAAGGGGGATGGGGCTGCGTAAACAGTGGTGACAATGCTATGGCAGGGCTTTGTATCTCGTAGTTGATGCTGTAGATCGCTCTTCATTTGTTTTTGTTTTTTCTTCAGGGTGGAGTTCCAGAATAAGTTCTACAGTGGGACAGGCTACAAACTGAGCCCTTTCTCCTTCACTGCTATAATCAATGGATCTGCTGATTTGTGATCCAAATGATAATTCATTAGGATCACCACATGTTAATGTTAATCAGTATTGTATCAAGCACCTGCAAAGCCCTGATACATTTAAAAATGGTTTGGCTTCCCTCTTTCAGTGGGTGTATCGCTCTAATTTGTCTATTGAAATGAGTCTGTTATTTGAGCATGATAGCAGGAGCATAGACCACATCTAACCAGATTGTTTTTTAAATTGTATCCTGAATGTTTTTGTTTTTTACCCCCAACAAAGTATTAATTACCATTTATCACTGGTTTACTCTGGGAAAATATTACATTTGTATATTTCACTGTGGTAGCCGGCAGATATAATCAATTAAAAGGGAAGCACACGATGCATGAATTAATTGTCTATATGAATTTGTGTTTTGCTTGAAACATATTTTATCCAATTATTCTTTTAGATAATTGAATTAGCCAAGGACATGGATTGTGTAGCCTATTTCTAAACGGTTTTAACACATTTTTCAGTAGAACTTTATTTCCTTGGTGCCTTGTTAGAAATTAGGAATGAGTGCCTGTTTATCAGATATTTGGGAATCGCCACGATGCCATGATTTATCATGTAGACCTATTATTACAAAAGCTAACCTTTACATGTTATTTTCTTTGGCTATTTGCACTATTGTGGTAATAAATTCTGCAATTAAATGAAAATACAGTCTTGCTTCTTCTGTATAGAGATGCGTTAAAGCACACCCTATATTTGACATTCCTTTGTCTAGAACGTGGTATGTTTTACTGAGAAGAATTGTATGTGAGAGAAGTTACATGCGTGCTGTAATACTAAAATAAACATTTTCGCTTGTTTAACATGATATGATATAATTATTTGTATGTGTTCATACTTTTAGATAAAAGTAGTTGATGGAGCCTTATGCGGAACCTTTGTTATTTGCCTTTGGCTGCTGGTCGAGCAGCCCAAAAGCGGCACGCTCCTGAACGGATGTTGTTCCTCCAATGTCAAAGATGGCGATACACGTTGTACCGTGAACATAATATAGCCTATTCCTATGTTTTTATTATTAGAAACCCCTGCGTAATTAGGTGCTTGTGTGTATATTTAACATTAATTCTCTCACATGAGGATTATTATCTGGGATAATGGCACTTCTGGGCGAAATACATCGAAACATACGGCTGATCCTGGGTCAGATTCAACGGTGCCGACAGATCGGTGCTGCAAAAAGCCAATCTTTAAGAGCAGGCAAGTTCACAGAAGTGATGACATTTTTAACACGACACGATTACAGCTTTACTGGATCATATAACAAAGAAAACAAGTTACTGCGTGTGTGGATAAGTGTTGCATATATTTGCCTTGGTTTGTCTCGATCGCTCGTATTATGTTACGTTACGTTTTCTGTAGTAGTTTAAGTTTACCTTCTTTCCCCAGTTCGGTGTTATAGCCAAGCAGCATCCCAGCCCCTTCCTACTGTTAAAGACAATGAAGACGTGAATCCATCATTCATCAACAGAAACCCTCGTAACCTCGAGCAAATGGCTCTCGCAGTGAAAGACAGAGGCTGGAAAACGTCATGGCCCCACAGAGAGTTTTACCACAGGTGCGTTTATGGACAGGGTTTCAATCCTGTTGTTTGAATTAGGTCTAGTCCGTGTTAGTTATACTATATTGTATTTATTTGGGTACTATCTCTGAATACACAACACTCATTTCCCCCTGCCCTTACTTTTGTGTCTGTCGATTCAGGTTGGTGTTTACACGTACTCAGCACCATGCAACGGCAGAGGTGTTCTCTAACGCCTCTACCGTCCCAGTGCTCTCTTGCTCAACCAAGGAGTGGGCAATTAAGCGTGAGCTGGCATCTACAAACTGTGTGGCAGCCTGTCAAGCTGTTGGCGAAGTGATGGCACAGCGCTGTTGTCAAGCTGGCATCACAAGAATGGTGTACAGAGCAATCCCCTGGCAATATCGCTCTGCTGCTGTGAGTACAAACAATTATTACTTTGGAGGAAAGACTGACCCCTCCTATCTCATTGTACAAAGTCGACAAAGAACTCCTGCTCAAATTAATAGCATAACAAACTATATACAAATGATAAATTAACTAATAATTATAGGGGGCCCTAGCCCCACTAGTAGGCAAAACAGCTTATCAGCATCTTGACTGTTTGTTTTCTACAGGTCCAGTCTTTCAGGAATGCAATGAAAGACGGAGGTATCATCCTTAGCGAACCAAGACGCAAGTACATCGGAACCTGAATGTAGAGGTTGTTACCCCCCCCCCGTTAAATATTTCTTTCCCCATATCTTTCTGAACAATCAACTTTGCAAACCTCACTTATGTAAATTAGTCATATCAAGGCAAAGGTTGTTAAAGATGTCATAAAGATTTAAAGAATTCCATAAATAACCGTGTGATCATTTTTACTGGCGTGCTATTGAGTAGACAGATGCTAAGATGTTGATCTGAGTATTTATTTGTTTGGCAAGTACCCCAAGGCATTAATCTGATCAATTTGATCGTAGTTTAATGGTACAGTACAGTTGGCTCAGGCAGTGAAAAGTGGGTGAGATGAAGAATGATAAAGTGCACAATGGTTTAAATGGTGAGCTTCATACATGGAATATATCATTGGATAAAACTTAGATCAAATAAACTTAAATATTCAAATTCCAGCAATAAAAAGGAAAGACCACTTAAATCAGTCAAATGACTGGAAAGATAACATTCAACAATTCTCCTTAATCCATTTGAACTTGCCGATACACAAGTGTCCCAAACCATGGTCTTCTCCAGAGGTATTAGATATGCATAATAGACATGTACCTCTAGTTCACTCAACCACTACATCCATAAAGACATGTTTACTCATATTCTCAACTTGGAAAGCAAACTCATACAGATTTACAACCAGGCAGGTAAGAAAAGTGATTGTAGACATATTAGACCTGTATGAAAGGCCATGAACTTGTAGTGAAGAAACTGGTTACAAGTAACATGGGTAATGTTTTCAGAAAATTATCTCAGGCTCAAGGCACATACAGGTTCAGGATAGATTCCAATACAGAATATGATGTACTACATAAAAATAAATGACAATGCTTTTTAGGTTAATACATAAAACGTGTTTACATACTGGAATACAGTACATAGTTTGGCAGGCTTGTGCTATAAACTAGACCACACTTGGTTCATAATGCACAGATTTGATACATTTATAGTAAAATATTCCAGTAAAATAGCTTTAAATACTGGAACAGTAATATTACAGATTGGAGAAGTGATGTATGGTAAAATGGGAGGTCTAGACCAAACTGAATATGAACATACACACGACAATTTAATCCATCTGATACACAGCTCATGTAGCATCACAAATACTGCAGCAATAAATACTTATTTAACAGTGAAGAGTGACAGCTCTGAGTTGTGCAATAGAAAACCATACATTAAAATCTTGCATCGAGCTGGAATAATAAGCCAGTGTCAATATATAAATACCTTGGTGCACACAGCAATAGAAAAACTTTTCCAAATGTATTTTTCTTTGGGAATACTTTCCGTCTAACATCAACATCTCCTCGGGCATACCCTCTCGTTAACTTGTATGTAATGTCTTTGATACTACTCGGCCTTGCTTGGTCCACCAGCATCAAGGCTTTCTCTGACCGTTTGGCTATGTGGCTCAGGTGAAACATCCACGCAGGCTCTCTGGTGAATTAGGGCCCTTCGCCCGTGGCTGTGTCTCCGTTGCCCTGGAGACCTCCTTGGACTGCTAGGCATCTGTGAACAGAAATAAACTCAACAGAAAACACATGACCACTCGATAAATGATTGAATCAAAATGTAATAAGTGATATTTGAAGTGTTCTCATGTTAACATGAGCAAATTTGTTCTTATTGCAACCAGCACACTTCACTCCATTTGGAACAAAACCAGTGTTGCAAAAATAGTTTCCTCTACCCCCCCCCAATTGAAAGGTGGCTACTTGAAAACATAAATTGACTTGTGCAAATCTATCATTTTGTTCAATTTTGCATAATCCACCCACTGAGTCTGCCTTTGTTCTCTTCTCGGTTACCTGGTTGAGCCCTCGGTCTTCATCATCTTGTTCGCTTATAGACAGCATGAGAGAGAAGAGATTCATTCTGCCACTGCGATTGAGACTCTGAGAAGCCTTGAATGTGACAAAGAAAGAAAAAAAAATTAGGTCAGAGGTGTGGAGAGACTAAAATAAAGGATGGGAATATTATTAGGTTAATCCTAGGAGAACCAGGTGATATGAATAAACACATGGAGGACCACTCACTTTGTCGCCATCATTCAGAGTGATGATGGGATTGGTTGCTGCGTCTTCGGTCGAAACTTCCCAATCCTTTGGGATGAAGCCTTCAAATACCTATTTGTGTGTGTGCGTGTGAGAGAAGGCACACAACAACATAAGAAGGTAAAGCATTCAAAATGTTGTCAGTTACAACGAGTGAACTAATTAACGTTCACAGATTAACAGTCGTACTTCTTTGTCCTGAATATTACTGTCCATTTCACGAGTACTCTCCACATCTGGTCCATTGTCCACTGCTTCACTATCATCCTCCTCTTCATTTTCTTCACTCTCCTCCTCATCCTCCTCCCCTACCTGCCCTCCATCCTCCTTCTGCAGCGACATCTTCCGCTGATCTTTTGACTTGCGCCTCCAGAGGGCGCTGTGGCGCTGCTCGCTGGAAGAGAGCAAGAAAGCACGGGAGGGGTTTGAAACAAGTGTGCCTGAAACAGTCGCATATCAGCGTGCTAAAATACAGTACAAGCTGAAGTTAAGATTAACTAACAAACAAATAAGATTCCTTTGTTTTTGCTATATACTGAAAACGCGAGTTTGAGATCATAACATTTATATGAGACAACAGATACATATACATATCAGACCACTCACATTTTAAGATGAGCACATGTCATTTAACAGATAAATAACATGTAATTGCATATACCATGCTGATAGCTATATCTGCATCAAACCTACAACCCATTGACTATATCAAACATTTACATTGTTATTTTATAATGCTTTTTGTTTAGGCTTTTTCTGCAGCCTCTTTCAGTTATCGTTTGTTTCCGGAGGTTTCTCCTGAAACAAACACTAAGGTGAAATGCACGCTCAATTTGATTAAATACAAAGAAAGCAAATTATATTTATTTCAGCTACATAGCGTAACAATAGAACAATAGTCAAGGTTAGCATTGCCACAGCTGGATCCAGAGTTATCCCGGAGCCATCGTTTCCTGGAGACAAACTGCCTTTTGGACCTCTACATATTTCAGAAACATTCCACACTGTAACTATACACAATATCCAGACGGTTAGCCTTTAACAGAGAATAGAGTTTTTAAATGAAGGGTGAACCCCATTTCTGACCTAGCGTTGAGAATGCCGTTGTAGGTCTGTAGCTGCTTCATGAAGCCCTCATTGGGTTTTACGATGGGCCTGCATTCCCTGACGTAGGGCAGGGCCAACTCAAGTGGCCAGCGCTGCTGCTTCATAGCGTACGCGATCACAGTAGATGCGGAGCGAGACACGCCCATCTTGCAGTGCACCAACACGGCCTTCCCACTTTTCCTTGAAAACACATTCAAGCCAACAATTACTGACTGAGGAAGGGGTGGGAATCTGCAAGAATGCAATGTGAAAACACAACTCTTGGGGGCAGTCAGTCATTTTCTTATTTGCATGCGGGGTTGACAGTTTTGAGGCCATTATTCATGCTGCTAAAGATAGATGCAGGATACCATAACAAGACTGAATCACCTAATCCATCTTTTTCCTGTTTCTGCTTACGTACGTTTCCTCCTCCCACTCTTTGATTGGACACCTTTTATGTTGTTGCAATGTAAATCAAATAGATTAGAGAGAAACAATAAAAAAAAAAACTACATGTAGTTATTGAAGTGAATTAGACTAGTTGGTCAATGAAACATCACCAATTGCCATTTAGGGGTGATCCGATACAGATATTGTGTATTTGATCAACTCCAACACAACACCAGGCTGTCAGCTATGAAAAATAAAAAACATTTTGGAACTAAATGTAGTTAAGTCTTTCATATGTATGTTCAATAGCCAATTAGCCTGACCTGATTGGCTTTCCAGGTAGGAATTTAGAAATCCAAAGAACATTGCATGTGCGGTGATGAGGAAGGAGAGGAGCACTATGTTATTTTTCATTTTTTTCTGGGAAACATTCCATTTGGTTGTACAATTGAGTTAATTTTTTGAATTGACGCTGCAACGGCTACCTGCAACGGCTACCTGAAGAGCAAACAGAGAGACTATCGGCCAAACAAGGACGACTCTAGCGACGAAGGACTTTAACGAACACCCGTCATGCCTCCACACACGTCTCCAGTTGCTTCGTGTGTGAGCTGTTTACAGCTGAGCCAAACAGTTGCCGAACTGGTAAAAAAGGTCTCTTTGCTTTATCAGTTTAGGGAGGAAGGACACCAAATGGATT
>JAODLL010082115.1:0-15507 GCA_026546735.1 Forbesichthys agassizii | reverse complement strand
CACATTTTATGAACAATTCATGCAAAACTCCACGTAATCCCAAGGGGTTCACATACTTTTTCTTTTGTATGTATGTATATATATATATATATATATATATATATATATATATATATATATATCTGTGTGTGTATGTATATATATGTGTATGTACAGTATATGTGTGTATATATATATAAAACATTCCACATCGGTGGCTGGTGCACTAGTCAAGAGTCTCAAAAGCTTCTATAAGTTGAAGGATTTGAATTTGTGTGAGGCAAGCAATTTCATAAATGCACTAATAGCAGATAAAAATTCCTGCGATTTACACTTACATAAACATATAAATGCTAGAAAATGTGCAATACATTTTATATAAAAAAATAATATAACTGAATTAGAGGATTATCATTGTAATAGTGCAATAATAGATTAACTGTAAATTAATTCAGTGGATGCATGTAATGAAGATAGGATAAGATCGGGACTTGCATCTTTATTTGAAAAATGTTTTAAACATTTTTTTAAGGTTATTTATATAATGGTGATCACCACCCAATCTAACCACAACAGCACCAAGAGAGAAGAGGATTGAGGTTCAAGTAAATTGTTTTTTTCTCCTGTGGCGTTTGAATTAATTTTGCTAACTATCCAGCAACACAAACTTGTAAATGGGACAAATACTTACAAATGTATCATTTGAGCTGCGAGTTTCATCAGCTGGTTTGATTCCTTAAATGCAAGTATCTAATAAAGCCTCAAAATGTTTCAATAAGATGATATAAGGCACTGAGACATCAATGCTATGTTTTATAATGGGTGTCCCTCATGCCAAGGGGTTTAGTTAACCCATAGAAAGAACACAGGAGCTTTGCCTGACCTACATTCACCAACTGAGGCTCTAAATAACAACACATCTTTTCTTGCCTGTGTGTGTGTGTGTGTGTGTGTGTGGGGGGGGGGTGCTTTAATTAATGCGGGCATATGCACGTGTAGTGTCTGTAAAAAGTAATAAAAATTAAATTTATGCATCAGAGCTGCATTTCAATTCATTTTTGTGTGGTATTGTCTAGCACTCTATAAGCTGCATGGATGTAGATTCTTCCACTGTTTTTCTGCGCCCCAATTGGATTTGCTATGATTCTTAGTGGTGGGAAGGAGGGGGGGGGGGGGGGGGGGATGGGGTAGCAATCCTGGATTTCTGCAAGTCATGAATTGATCTCTGACAGGAGTATGTAAATCACCTTACACTGTAGCTAGCTTAAATAGATGGAACATCTTCCGTCTGTTTACGTTTTTATCCCCGGCTCAATAAAAGTCAACCCTGTCACTCCCAATACTAAATAATACACTTTTACTACAGTGACGTGAACAAGTGAAAATAAGTGTTAGTTAACATATTTAAATATCACATCATTCCTTCTTTGGAAACGTAAAGTATGCTGCCGTTGTAATATGGGCATGTATCAGTCCTCATCACTGCTTGACATTTCCTATGTTGAGTTAACTGAGCCCCTGTCCCAGGATACCTGATCTGGAGCTGCAACATTAGCCATTTCCTGCTTGCGGCTCATTGGAATGCAAGAGCAGTGCTGGCAGAGTAAACTGCGCCTTGGCAGAGATGCTGAGCAGCGGTGCTGCTGCAGGGACATGACAGCCACAGTCTTCTTGGCCATAAATCCCCCATGCTCCGCTGGGTACACAACCACACCTGTGTATTAGCTTGAGAGACAGCTAAATTCAATCTCTCCAATCATGCCCTGGCAGTGGGCAAACTAGGACTGTTGTAAGACATCGGTGCTTTTTCGTCAACACTGTGTTGTTTATACTTGGGGTGTTTTACTGTCTTCCAAAAAGAAGGGTTAGTGAGTTTTAACGGAGCAGGAGATCAATCATTCCACTTCCTTGTGTTGCCTGGTTTAACATCTAAACAAATTGCTTCTTGTTTGGACAATCATATATGTAACATAAAAAAAAGATCCTGATTTGTATAGAAACTAATGTTGCTAAAAGTGCTTAAAGGGAATCATTAACTCATTATGTTTGGCGATATGAGCCCCTTGCTGCTGGTTGTAAGGAGAGGCAATTCACAGCTTTATCCAGTGTGAAGTTTCAGACCGTTATCCAGGAAGAGCCTAGCAAGAGTGTAAACTGCAGAAGGCACTTGGCTTGAGTCCTGCGTGTGTTAGCATTTGGGCTTCCTCCAGGTGATGTGGTTTTCGTACCTCAAAAAGCAAATTAGGCTAATTGGAGGCTTAATTGCTCCCAGGTGTAAATGATTGGAGTGTGTGTGCAGTGACACTGCCAATGATTTCTGTCCCATTCAACAGGTAGGCTTATTCCCCCTGTGGCGGAACAAAGAATACATCCATCGGTATGGATGAATGGGCACACATACTGTCTTACAAATGCCTTCTAAAATCATTTAGAGCTGGAGTGAGCTTGGGAGCTATAGGAAAACCCTATGAGAGAGATAAAGATAGACTATTTCATCCTTTGACCAATGTAACTAATTGTTCGTTACATTACATTACAGTATATTTAATTCTGACCATTCAAAGCACGATTTTCCCACGTTGAAGAGTCAACTGTGACCACGGCCAGGCAGTATATGAATTAATATCTAATTGAAATCCTCTAGTGAGCCACAGCTAATCTAAACGGCAGCAAATATAAAAGTGGATTAGACACATAAATGTTAAATCAATGTACTATATTGAAACATGTTCATATTGTGAGGCACTGAATAGTCTGTTTGCGTGACATGCAGGCAATGATAAACTGTAAGTAAACAGTACAGTTCCAAAAGCTGTACATTACAATTGACTCATTCTTTACATTACATCTGGCATAGAGGACAATGGATTCATAAACTATTGGCATTAACTACTCTATGTCTGGCTTTAAAGTCAGAGTAAATGTAGTAAAATGTAGCTGACACAGCTGTGGCCAAAGCCTGTGACTGCCTTTAGTAGTTTAATTAAGTTTTTAGACTAAAATATTAGTATGATGTTACATATGCGTTACTAAACTAAGAATAGATCAATATTACTGCCTGCCAATACATATATTGTATCATAATTTAGAACATTTTAACTATATACTCATCCCAACAAATTATATTATGTGAATTTGTATAACCTGGAATATGGGTAGATTTTATATGCTATGCTACGGTGATATGCTAATAGGTTTGTAGCCTTTTATTGCTTCAGAGGCCCTCATTTCCAGTAACTGTGTGAGAGAAACAAGCTCTCTCCATCACTGGGAACATAGAATACGTCCTTGACCCTGAAAAGCTATCATCAAAGTAGAGGATTGCCTTGTGATTAAAGAGGCAGGCTGCCGTGAAGTGAGGAGAGTTTAAAAATACACTAGCAGGACCGGTGCCATACTGGGCTTGTGAGATGGTAAAGGTAATGTGAAAGTGTTGGCATGGACGCACTATAACCCCTGGGAAATCAGGAATGTTTGCAGCTGCCCACCAGCCCAGCTCCAACATGACAGGTGAGTAAAACACATAGGAAGACAGTCAGTATGCCTGCAAGGCCATGTTGTACCTAAACACTTCATCATGTGAACATGCCTTTATGTATACATGGTCGTGTATTCTAATCTATAAAGGACATGTTTTTCACATCTTACCCCTCCCCCTCTCGCATTGATCCTTCCTGGCCCAGTTTACATCAGGGAAAGGATTAATCAGAAATAACAATGGCTACTCTCATCTGGCCTGCAGTAATATTGTGTATATCATTTTAACTTAAAGCACCGATATGTTACTTCTTCCACAGTTAAGTACATGAAGCTTGGGGCACCATTCTCATCCCAGTCTCACGTACAGTAAGTAGCATGCAGCGTTGCTCTTCAGCCTAGTGTCTGACCTTTTCTGTCCGAGATACGCTCAGCAACCAAAACACTGCGTTTAGGCAAACACGTTTTTGTTTATATGTTTACGGTGTCTACGTTACATAGAAGTCAGTATTTGAGGTTTCCCTTGGTGGGAAGCAGACATAGGGGTTTCTGTCAGCTTCTATATCTAGGAATCTATTAAATATGCAAACTAGGCTTGTTTTGTTTATCTTGTTCGGTTAAACGGTCCACTTATCTGTATAGTAGTAAAAAATGAAATATCACAAGGATTCATGTTTGGTCAATTTTAAACAGTACAGGTGGCTGATGTTTAATTATATCCATGACCTTAATTGGTACAAAAAAACACAATGTTGTAAGCAACATATAAATATCTAGGAATCTATTAAATATGCAAACTAGGCTTTTGTTGTGTTTATCTTGTTCGGTTAAAGGGTCCACTTATCTGTATAGTAGTAAAAAATGAAATATCACAAGGATTAAAGCTATTTACTGCCCT
The DNA here is from genome assembly GCA_026546735.1 of Forbesichthys agassizii. Classification (NCBI taxonomy): domain Eukaryota; kingdom Metazoa; phylum Chordata; class Actinopteri; order Percopsiformes; family Amblyopsidae; genus Forbesichthys; species Forbesichthys agassizii. Next base: position 11,153 of record JAODLL010082115.1, on the reverse strand, counting down.
TTCTTGTTTATTGTGCTTTCATTTTAGTCTTGCCCAGGCCGCAATTGTGGAATCCTGCTGCAGTAAACATTGAATAGAAAGAGTTAGGGACAACTGCCTTAAAACCACATTGTAGAGTACAGTAGTTTAGACATTGTCAGCCCTGAGGTGGAAGTTAATAAGTATAACCTTTGCTTTGTAAGTGTCTAAATGTCAGCTGAATAATACAGATATTTTACCATTATCCTTTTCCCTTTCATTTGCTGTAAGAGAATAAAATAAATAAAATAACTTGTTACCCTGCATAGTAACAAAGCTCTTGGCAGGCATGGAGCTAGTAATTTAGCTCAGTCGATCTCCATTTATCTGTATAAAACAAAGTAAATTACACTTCTGAAGCAGTGAAACAGGCACACATTAATACAACGATTTTTCACTTAATTGTTAGAGAAAGCAAAGAGGTTGATGAATTTAATTTATGATTATTGATGAGTGATAAGTGTTTTAGATAACTTAACTTTGAATATGACTAAGAATCGCCTACTAACACTGCAATATAAGAAACACTGGATCCATGTTTTACAGTCTACAAGTTATTTTAGAGATCTATAGTAAATGCTGGGGTGCGTTTTGATTCCTCAGGCAAAACATGTAACCCAGCTTACACTTGGCAGATAAATCCCAGCCACAGCTTCTGCTCTGATTATTTCATTGGATGTTGTCCAAAATAAACTTTAATGAAATGCTTAAAGAGGTTGTGGGGTGCAATCTATCAGTGTCATTAAAGTGTTACATATGTTCAAATAATCTACATTGCGATCAATCTCCCACAAGTTGTGCACATTTGTCAGATATGTATGTTTTTACAATCAGGAATATATAATTTCACATAAAGATAAATCCAGGGTCAAGCAAATGTTATCTTATCTGATCACAAAAGGTCTGCTGCAGCAGACGTTTGAAGAATGCCTGTGAATATGATTTCAGATATGTGATTTTTAAAACATTTGGATTCGAACTTGGGATATACTGTAACGGTATACATAACAATTTATGAAACATTCCTTTAACATAAGAAAGTACATACTGTATAGATATTTGGGTTCAGCTCGTGACCCAAAGTTAGAACATAGATGAAAAAAATATGATATTCTATTTTGAAATATAATGAAAATTCTACATATTACATGCTCAAAACATAAATTGTGCACAACTCATGTCCTAATTATGCCATGTTACAGGTGGCTGATGTTTAATTATATCCATGACCTTAATTGGTACACAAAAACACAATGTTGTAAGCAACATATAAATATAAGTCAATGAGTTACATTCAAAGGCCAGTGTACATTATTCTGAAAAAGTCTCATACATACAGTCAACACAATGAAACATGCTTTTTCAAGTGAAACAAGGTTTTGACGCCTTCAGAAAATAATAAACACTAATACTGGGACAATTTGTATTCACCACTGTGCTCTTCTCTCTTAACCACTGCTGAAGTTAAGCAGTATCGTCAATGTTAAGTGTTTCTTAATGAATAACACTGAGTACTAGTATTAGTAATTTTATTTACCATAATATTTATTATGGACATAACAAAATAGGCCTGATGTTTGATTGTGACTAAAATGACATTATGTCATAATGTCATAATTATTATTGGTCAAGAAACACATTTCAAAACAAATAATAATTTCAAGATTGAATATTATGGATGATTGAACAGAAATGCCATATCCACATAGAAACAAATATTGAAATGCACAAAGCTATATACTAGGAGCCACTTTATTTTCCCACGTGTAGCTTTTAGCATGAAACAGCATGAAATTATAATATCATCAACATCCAAAATCATTAAGGTAATCAAATTGTTCATCAAAAATATACATACTGCCTGCAAGATGCCATGGCTGTATGCTTTACATGACAGTTACTGTGCCATTCATTCCCCTCATCTTGACTAATTGAATTGGGGTGACTCAATTCTTGAGATAAAATCGCTACAGGGACTTCAAAAGGATTTCGACCTCTGACTGGCAGCATGACTAGAAAAAACAGCGCAAAACCTTTTAGCTTGGCTGAACTTTCATTTGCTCTGTTGTTCTATCACTCATCATGATGTTTGATGACATATCATTTTGTTGACGTCATTTCAATTCCTTACGGGGAAAATACTAATTTTAGTGCTGAATGCTGTTTGACCTCTTTTGATAATAGAAGCTGTTTGGCAGTCACACAACCACATTGGTTTGGTCACCCTTTCTTTTCCACGAGTCATTGGTAGTCCGGCTAAGCTGACCCTGGGTCAGGGCTGCTCATACATTCCTTGTTTACCTTGGTCTCCCGGAGCGGGACTTCTGCCTCGTCAGCGGGGTTCACTTGTCCTCTGCCACAGTTTGTGTTCAAGCCTAGCTATGCACACTGGTCAGTGAATGGGAGTCTGGTAGCTGAATGCAGGCTCAGAGCGGGAGGGAAGCCACAAGGCCTGAGTCTGCGAGATACCTGGTAGGCCTCTGACCTCCCGGGCCCTGTGTGTGTGTGTGTGTGGAGAGGGGATGTGGATCTCTGCTCTGACCGGTGGGCACGGCAGTACTCCAGAAGGGACTGCTCACACCTGTGCGACGTCAACGCATTCAATTCCTGTGGTATCTGTAAGGAGAGAACACAGGCGATAAGAGGAATGGGAGGTAGTGAGCCGTGTAGCCTACGCCTGGAAGTTAATCCAGTTGGCTATTCAACATGTTTCACACTTTAAAAAGGCACGGAGCTCTTTTTAATTAAACACTTGCACTGGTGGCGCTGCAATGCCATCAATGCAGCCTTGGACAGTGATGTAGCTCAGCCCCCAAGACCTGAAACTATATGGTCCTTTAACATTTAGCTTCAGCTAGACTGATTTATATGCAAGATGAAAGCCTCAAGCAAGAGTGCATACATATTTCTGCTCTCTTTTAAATGGAGTCAAGACTCAATTTAGTAGAGAGTGCTTATTACATTACAAGCACTTTGCTGATTCAAAGGCCCCTCTCAGTTTTATGTGCTACTGAGCCCTGAATTATGCCATTTAAATAGAATACAGTTACATCCAAGCCTATATGCTAATATCTCAGTATCTGTATAGCGTAATCACAAAATACGAATGCACTCATTCATAATGTAAATGTGAATGTCTTGCAACAGAAACATTGAGTTGATATTTGCATGCTTGACAACTTAAAGTGAGTAATACTACACTTCACTGAGAAAGTTGAAAAGAAAGCTTTCACTGCATGATCTTTCAAGTGTGTCCACTAAAAGTCAAAAGGTGTCATAATGTGACATATGGGTGGCATTTCTATTGTTAAATATTTTAGTAATGTCTTGGGTTATTTTCTCAGAGCTTATTTGATGCCATAAGAGCTTTGCGTTGTTGCCAAAATGAGGTTATGTCAATTTTACAGTTCTACCTCTTCTCGTGTCTTTGAATTCCAGATCACAACTCACAACATGTTTGAAAACAATTCTGTTGAGCATGTGTTCCCCACATTAAACCAAAGCTGATGTGAACATTCTCTGCTCTCTGTCATACATTAGTGGCAGCACAATATTTAGAAGACTTAATGCACTATTCATGGGCATGATCGCCCTGACGGCAAAATGAGCCCAGTGGGGGGTCCATATCTGGGAGTTCTCAGAAGAAACTCAGCAAGAGGAAAGTCTCCCTTCAGAATTAGTTTACTGTAATTATGGAACTGAAATAAGAGTATCATGGCACTCTCAGATTGGCTGGTTGAATGCATCTGTAAAACATTACTGTGTGGTATTACTGTCACATAGCAGTAAAATACAATTTGTGTCTGGAAGTGCCTGTTGAAACCAGCAATTAAAACTGAAAACATGCCCCTTCCCGAGTGGCTGGCAATCCTCTCTATCCTTCACCTCTCATACTGTAGGCTCAAATATTTTCCAGGCCACAGATGACCACACTTGGTGGATAGTTGTGTTTCAAATATCATCAGTGAGCTTGGGCATAATTTATACAAACCAACCTGCCAGATGAAATATAAATCTGTTTTAAATGTAGTACAATGCTTTTATTTAATTAGCATCACCTCTCTGCTTTACAATACATACAGTATCAGTGGGAACACTGAGACTGGGACACTGGGAGAAGGTAGGGAACCGCCAGCCCAATCAACCTCCATGTGGGTAGTTCAGCTGTTGCCAACATCTATCAAAGATAAAATCAGTCATTCTGGAGAAAGCTTGTTGACCTCGATCAAAGCATAAAACATTTCCTTTCATTTCCAAAGGGTGTGGTGCTCCCTAAAAAGCTCTGGCTCTGACGTTGGAAACACATTGCCATGGCTAGGGTATTGTTGTGAGGTGCGGTCTGCACCACTGTATTTGTGTTCCCATTTAAGGAGCCGGGGCCATGTAGAAACTGGATTATTTGTCCAGCACGTACACCGAATAGACAGCTAGAGAAATGTGAGTAGAGAAATACTCACGGTAAATTTAGCAGGTTAAAATGTTTAGTCTGCCTAAGATAACTGCCTAAGATAAGCTAACTAAGCCCACTCCCAATATAACAAATTGAACAATTGATTCAATTGCAGTACTATGCAAGTAGTCTACAATAGGATACAATAACAAATAGTCAAATAGACAACATGCACAGGGACAATCAGAGCTTGCATACTGATACAGCACCCACACACAACCATTGCCCTAGCAGATATGATAGAATCTGTTCAAGTATATTCAGCATTTTACCATTGCTTTATTTTTACACCCACCCACTAAAACCACTGTAATCAGCTAGCATGGATCACATTCTGCAACGTACACCCATACCTTTCAACTGGCACTTTCCAGCTCATATTGTGCTGCACTTGGCTTGAACAAAATTAGAATACCAGTTTCGATGCTCTGTTTTTTTCAATTGCTTTCCCAGTTACAACAGTTTATTTAAGTTTACAGCAGAAAGTGATATGTAGGTGTTGAGAAAGTGCTGGCCCCTCAGCATACCTGTATTTTTACTGTGTTACTGTTACAGTACTGCATGTAACACCAGCAATCTATTTAGTCTTAAATATAAAGTAGAACAAAAAACACAAGTTAAACCCCCCAGATGGCTCCATATCTGTCCTTGAAGCAACACATTAAACATGGTTTAAGAAATACAAATTCACCCTAATTGCTGGTGGTTATACAGCTTAAGTAAAAAAAAAACACTAATGTGAATTATACAGCAGAAAGGTATATTGTGAAAAGAATGTTGTTGCCTGTATGCTGAAGATGTAGAAATGCAACCCAAGCAAATGTGTACTTTGGAACTTTAGTGTGTAAATCTTATGCACTTTGTATTTCCGATCATTCAAATTCTAAATATACATAAGGTATATTGGGTAATATATTTCCATATGTACATAAGCGTTAACATGCATAATGTTGTATCTCTACTTCCAGGCAATGCTATACTGTGTTTGTGGCATGCACACACACACACACACACACACACACACACACACACACACACACACACACACACACACACACTGTAGTATATGCATCTAACCCCCATGGGGTGTGTGCGAGCATGTCCCTTCTCTATTTAACATTGTACACTACATATTTAATGTCAACTCTCTGGTTTTGCACATACATATTATTGAGTTTAGCTCAACAATATTGAATCTCAAAATAGTATGGTACTATTCATTATTCATTATTCCTATTGTAAAACACAGCACTCTAAGCGGATACAGTTTGAATGGATCATTTTTTGAACTGGTTTTAAAAATAGCACACAGTCCATATTGAAAGGACTAAATAAAAGAAAAAGAGTAAAAGCCTTTTTGGCCAACCAACCAGAAAGAGCGTCCAGGTTTAATCAGGAGTATTGGGGAAGTAGCGGTTATGGTGAAGCTCTTAGCGAGGTGACTCATTGGCTAGCAATGGCTGGATATCATCCAACAGTGCTTTAAGGGCTAAATGCTGCAAACTGTAGGGTTTTCAATAGGCATTTCATTGTGTTCTCATAGAAATGGCTGAGGAAATACACTAAAGTATAAATATACAATGAACTCAACCCTCTTAATCATGATAAACTATTGCTCTGTTTATTCTGGACCTTTAGGCTACAGTACGTCATGTTTTAAATGATTGAATGGCTGCAGGCCAAGGCGAAATTCAAACGTTTACTATCTAACTATTTTGCTTAGTCTTGGAAATAAGTGAACAGCACATTCTTGGCTATGAAAATAAATGCATTTTATAATATTTGCTGTATACCCCATACTGATATTCCCTGCGATCTTAGGCATTCTGCAAGTGTTGGAAATAATAGAGGGAGAGTAGATAAGACCTATTGCATGAAATAGCTAATTAACTAGATGCTATAAGCTTGATTTGTATAAAACTGTGGTACTCATTGGTATTTGTGTCTGACTGCACACAGTAAAGGTGGTGCGTAGCTAATGTCACCCAGATAACATCACTTTTTTAGACCTTATCTTCCCACGCTTAAGCAATTATCTGTGGCAAATCATCCAATGAGAATGTGTCAACTGCTTGGACCATACTTAGATTAGTTGAGCTCTATTAACACAAGCTTGGTGTTAAAGTAGTTGCATATAAGTTTTATTTACCATTTCAAAAGCCCTTCAAACCCATTTTTGGGCAGGTTATGTCCATACTTTGTAATATATGAACACATATGCCTAATGCCTGTGAACGCACATGCCTATGCCTGAGCAGAATTAGCGTTTTGTCTTATACCCTGTTTAAATAGAACTCCTTTGTAGCAGTTGTAGTTTATTTATATTGCTGTAATTGAAAGCATGCAGTGCTAAAATATAATTTAAATGTACAGTATTGTGAGATAGAATTACACATATATAGTACTCCATACCATCATATCAGAATGGTATATTATAGCTATATAAAATGCAAAATAAAAATAACAGTGGACACTAGGGTGATTTTAATAAAAATCTAATTGCACTATGGAAATTTTAGACGAATTTTAGAGCTGCTCAAGCACACCTACATAGCATTTCAGCACCCATAAAATAAAAATTAAGATAATTGTTCAGAAATAAGTTTTAGCTCTCCAAACATATTTGCCAACTTGGCTTGTCTGTTAGAGATGGCACTAGGAAATACAGCTATATAAACACCTTATTAATTGTTATGCAGTGAAATCAGTTATTTGCACTGCATGTCTCATTAGGGGCTAAGCCCCCCTAAATGAATGATCATAGAAACCCCCCTGTGGCGCAGCCGGCCACACGGTTTCCAGTATCTTTTTAGTTCTATGGTGCTGACGGGCGATCGGCATGAACTATAGCCAGTTATGCCTGCTCATATTAACACAGATAAAGCATGCATAACTTCAGGTAATGCGTTCAATCACTCACAGACATTATCTAGCTTGTAGCTCCGTAGGAGCCTGGGATTGTAGCATTCTCAATGCCGTGAAGCATGTCTGTTAGACATTACATGAATAACCATTAGCTACTGTATTAGCATAATATTGTTAATTTCAGTAAGAGTACGCTACGTGTCTTACTTTTTTAAATCGATGCGTCTTGTGAATTGAACGCTGGCTGTATTGTAAAATGTCCTCCATGTCTCATCCCTGCACGTTACCTTTCACAATAGCTTCAGTGGTTACACAACACAAGTACTTTCTTAAGCCAGAAATAGCGTACACCCAGGCCCGCATTAACCTGCGCTAGGCCCTGGGGCTGAAAGGTATCATAGCCCCCCCCCCACCAGGTCACAATAAAAACAATACAAATAACCATGTGTGTTTATGCAGGGCAACAGCTCTTTGTTTCTCTCTGAAGACAAGTTATTCTTAAAAAAATGTGTAAGCAAGACAACAAAAGCTGAACACGCTACTGGAAAGCAATGAGTAAGTTTAAGGCTAAATTTACATCAGCCAATCACTTCCATTACATGGGAGCAAATATGCGAAAAAAATCCCATGGTGATGAAAAATCGCATATTCACGTCAATGAAAATGCTCCGTATAAACACTTCAGAGAAAGGCCTAACACAATTGAAAGTTCATTCGGAAGCAGAGGGGAAGTAGGCTAAAAACCATTCCATAATCCAATTGAAAGAAGAATATCCCATAATAAATGATATCCCCTAAGTTTATATGAAGCATTTTCATTCATGTTGGGCTTTTAACCTGACTCCAATCAGAATAGTAGGGTCCATGTAAATGCAGCTACTTCGATATAGCCAGCCACTACCTTCCGTCATTAGATGAATGGGCTACGTAAAGTAGATCATGTGAAAAAAAATTTACATTCTGACAGGCTGTTTCATGCTTCCCACGTGGGTTACTTGTAAATTGGATCAATCAGCAACCAAAACCATGAATATCAATTGATGGACAGAAAACTCGACAAATTACTGAACACGTTTCTTTTCATTTGCTCATGATAGGCCCCATGTCTTCATAGGCCCTGGGGTTTCAGCCCGGGTAAGCCCGTGCATTAAAGCGGGCTTGCCTACATCAAATTGCTACTTTTCTTTGGGACTAATATAGCCAGCATTGCTACTAGCTCAGCAGAGCCCTTCTTTCCACAAAACTCCCATTAATCTTTCCATGCGTGCCATGTATTTGTTGGTGTATGCAGTCACCATGGCGGATGTATGATGTGTATTCACTGAGGAGCAGCGCACTTCTGATTCATTAGGATGACCGTCAAACAAGGAGGGCGGGCGGCATGAATCTGAACAACGTAAAAACCAGATGCTGTTATAAATCGCATGCCTTGCGAGATATGCTAATCGCATAGTTTGAAATCGCAATTTCGATTTGAAAACGGTAAATCGTACAGCCCTAGTGGACACCCATTCATTTTCTAATATCCTTTGAATGTTTTAGGAGGATTCAATATTTTGTAAATCTAATTCACATTGCATTAACTTGATATGAGGAAAACATATGTTGTCACAACTATAAGAGGCAGCTCTACACTTAGCACTAGCTAATGTAGTGTTTGAAAAAAATCTGTTTCACATCACAAAGGTTACTTGTTCAGATCTATAGGGTAATGTGCTAAATTAAATTGATAGCTCTTTACATTTAACATGTAAATTACACATTTAAATTACACTTCCAGAATCCTTCAGTTTCCACAAATGTCTGGCAATTTAGTACATATATAAAATAAACAAATATGAAAATATTCTAAAATACAGACATATGTTGCTTGAAATATATTACCTTATAATCATTTCAATATTATGTGAGGCTTGGTATGCTCTCCTCAGTGACAAGGTCAGTCAAATTATATGTTTTTATTTTTTAAGAGACAAGTATAAATTGCTTTAATAAAACCCCAATTACAATAAATTGTCAGAAAAATGAATGCACAAAATTCCATCGCACACATTAATCGTTTATACAGCATTTTATAACTGCCTGTATGCTAATTTTAATAGTGACCCCAACATGATTCCTTTGGTGAATAACACTGACAGCCTATCAAGAGGCATTTTGTCCTTACGGCATATTTATACTGCAGCAGATCATTCTCTCTCCCCCCCCCCCCTCCCCCTTCCCCGGCCACCCCTCTCAAATCTTATTTTAACCCCTAGCGCTGTATTTTTACTGCTATGAACCAAAATATTTACCCGGATAAATGTGTATAAAAACTGTAAAAATGTCTATTGTATATTCTGTATTATATATATATTTATAAGATACCAAGGCTTTCCCCTCTGGTCTAGCATTTATTTATTTTTTCAAGTTTCATATTGTAGGGTGGGGTTATTGTATTTGTATAATACACTTTGAACACCTTGTTATGACCTGCTCAGTTTATGACGTGATGTTTATGTTTCAGCAAGTTATGAGAAATTGGATCTATTAAAGCCCACAATAAATTATCACTTATCAATTATCAAACATCACTTTGAGCTTTGGTTTTAGTTCCCTGTATATTTACTGCAAGGCCTAAATGAAACTGTATATATACACACCTCTAACATATAACGGGAAACCTCTATAGTTAAATGATTAAGAAGTAAATTGGCTAGCTTCTTATCTTCAAATATTATTAATGTTGTTATTAAAAGTTTATAGTAATAACTTTGCAACAAATTGCCAAACTAATCTAGCCCAGACTAGCCTTGAGTTTCACTTTTGATTAATAATTAACAGACAACTTAAGAGGTAAAATGATAAGGCAACATTGTAAGTATATGAAAGTATAGTATACAAATGTGTGCTTTCGACATTCAAATGTCTCCAAGGTACTACACTGCGTTTAACTTTAAAGGGGATCTGTGTAATACATTTCCATATCCTCCAAACCATTAAGGGTCAGCATTTCACCAGAATATTATGGCATCCTTAGTTCACCCTCTCACTCAGAGCAGTCTGCTCTTATCACCAATGTATCAGTCAATAAGCTTACATGTGTCCACACACACACTATTTATCTAATATCACAGTCATACAGTAAAAAAAAAGAAGACAATAGACTACACAAGTGATTGAGCCTATTTATAATATGAATGCAAGAATAGTACAATTCAACTAAACTGCTAAAACACTGAGAGCCAACAACACTGCTATTTTCTTATATTCCTCTGCCATATCAACAAGAAAACAACCACACAATATCAACCCCATATGGAACAGTAGCCTATAGGCTATGGTTTGCAGGCAACTGTAATGCATCGGAGGCAGCCAGTGCATGTCAAACAAGAAACACAAAAACTAGGGAATGTCCTTGCTTGCCGTTTAATTACAGGTAGGCCCCGATCACACAGGGTCGCCAGCAACACCATTGTTTTCCGGTACTGGCGTAGCATGCGCTCTTTTATTGCACACTGTTTGTCAATGTGACATTTGGCCCAGGCAGCAGTCTCTTTGTGATCGACACCAGAGGCAAACTGACAGACAACAGAACACACGGTTGCAACATGGTGAAATAATAACCGACAAAGAACGCATGCTAATCTCCAACCTAAATGCTGCCCCCACACAAGTGAACAATCAACATACATACAGTTGCAAGAAAAAGTATGTGAACCCCTTGGGATTACGTGGAGTTTTGCATGAATTGATCATAAAACGTGCTCTGAACTTCATCTAAGTCACAACAATAGAAAAACACAGTCTGCTGAAAATAATACTACACAAACATTAGATG
>JAODLL010082104.1:0-15508 GCA_026546735.1 Forbesichthys agassizii | reverse complement strand
GCCTTGCTAAAGAAGCTTAGGGTAAAGGTGATGGACTGGCCAAGCATGTCTCCAGACCTAAACCCTATTGAGCATCTTTGGGGCATCCTCAAACGGAAGGTGGAAGAGCGGAAGGTCACATCCAACAGCTCCGTGATGTCGTCATGGAGTAGTGGAAGAGGACTCCAGTGGCAACCTGTGAAGCTCTGGTGAACTCCATGCCCAAGAGGATTAAGGCAGTGCTGGAAAATGATGGTGGCCACACAAAATATTGACACTTTGGGCCCAGTTTGGACATTTTCACCTAGGGGTGTACTCACTTTTGTTGCCAGCGGTTTAGACATTAATGGCTGTGTGTTATTTTGAGAGGACAGCAAATTTACACTGTTCTACAAGCTGTACAATCACTACTTTACATAGCAGAAAAGTGTAATTTCCTCATTGTTGTCACATGAAAAGATATGCTCACATATTTGCAAATATGGGAGGGGTGTACTCACTTTTGTGAGAAACTGTATATATATTTTTTTAAACATCAAAAATGGCATTGTCCAGATTGTGGAAGAAAAGATTAGTTCGTCCTGGATGCTGGCGAATGGTTCCCTTTGAACTTTGCTAAGCCCCACCCAATTTACTGAGAAATTGGAGCATGCTGTAATTTAGTGTAAATACCTCCTTAACATAACAGCACAGCTATATTACATTTATCTTATGACAGTAAAGAATAAAGAATCATCATTTCAATAATGGGCTAAATACTGGTAATAAGAAATATATATTATGCATGAATTAAGAATTTTATTTGACATGCCAAGGGCCGTGGTGATCTTAAAGGTGAGGAGTTGTCTGAGGAGGAGAGAATCCTAGATTAAAGAGGGGGCAGGGCTCAGAGACCAAGGCTAAAGGATCTACACAACTAAATGTACTCATCTATCCTTCCAGGGATGGCTGCCAAGGTTATCAAACTAGTTAGCCACACAAAGAAGTCAATTGTGCCAGATCAAAAGCTACACAGCTGGGATTAGATAACGTGCACGCCACACACACGCACGCACACGCACACACGCACACACACACACACACACACACACACACACAGAGAGAGAGGCTTCTCGGCTAATTGCATGAGGCAATAAGATGGATCAAACATTGCAGGGATCAAAGGGGGTGAGGACAGAGTTCTGGAGGGGGTAAGAGGTCAGAAGTGTCTACTGGTAGTATGCAATGTCAACCACAGCATCACTGCTAACAGAGGCCACTTAACCCTGGTACACACTGCAAAACAGGACCCATAAAACACTAGAGATACACATTATAGATCCAGGGATAATAGATCATCGCAGCAAGGCTGGAAATGTGCACTAGGGGTGTACATTAGTTCCATTTTCCCTATGGGTAAGATTATAAAAATTGTGTAAAAGGGGATTTGTAAATACTGAAAGTATTGTGTGATTTTGACACACCAAGATAATGATATTTTATATTATGATAAATAGCCCACTTTATATAGAGCTAGTTGAACGTTGTGGGGAGAAGGACTTGCCTTCCAGTCAATGTTTGTCTCGTTCTGCTTATCCACACATTCGGGGGATCATGAATTAAATGTTTGAATTGCATCCACAGAAACATCCAACTGCAATTGATCAATGCCGGCATATAGTTTGTTTGGCACAAATGGTTATCCATTGAGCTTGACTTAACTACCGGGCTAAGCCAACTAGCATGACCTGTTATTGACAACTGGTGCACTGCCAAAACAGTTGCGGGTAAAAGCATGCTCTACAATTTCCGTTTCATGCAGGTAGAAAAGTAGACATAAATAGACTATTTGTAACCATGCAATATCCTGGCAGATATCATCATCACAGTCCCTCAGTAGTATGGTCACATTTCTATTAGGGTAATACCACAAAATTCAATATAGTGTTAGATCCCCACTATGCACCTATAAACGTTATCACAGGCAGGATACAATGTCTACTTATTTAGCTTGCAGTATGTGCCAGTAGGTTGCACTCAGGGTGGGAAATTAATGTATTTGCCCAATTTTACCAGCCACTTACATTTTTAACCAGCCAATGTTTTCTGCTATTAAAAGTGCACAAATTAGAATTGCGTAAATACATTTGTATTAATACATAAGTCTCCTACAATACATATGTATGTTGTCTAGTCATTTCTGTAAATTTCTGCACAGCTGTTTGTGTTTATACGCTTAGGCATTTAAGCCTGAATGGGAATGACATCAGCAAGTGTTCATTGCCAAATGCCTAAATGCCTGAGCTTATTACACAAACAGCAACACCAATACAGAAAAGACAAACATAAATTTGGATCCTACCGGTAGTTGCTGTAGACTCTGTAGTCATTTTGACAGGCAGGGACGTAAAGATTACTAATCTATTTTTAACAGTCATTCATTTTCTTAGCAATAGTATGTAATATATCACATATCAGATTTTTAACTAAACTACTATCGTGGATATTAGATGCTTCAATACACCAACACGTCACAGTGGAGCTGGCCTGTCTTTTAGAAACAGAAGAAACAAAAACCACTGCAGCGTTTTAATAAAAAACTGGAGCTCCGCCGATTGGCAGCGCAGCGCACCCCTCTTGTACATAACTAACCGGTGTGTGCACCTCTGGTCGACGTCCACCTGTTTCCCCAGAGCACGAATGAAGGCTTTGTGTGCTGATTTCCTTATTTGTGTGTCTCATTCATAGAACTATGGTCTCATTCCATCTAGCCTGCAGTCGCGCCTGAAACAACCTCACGCGATATTTAAAGTCGCAGGTCCATAGGTCTTAACCATATTAGCCTACATTTTTTTTTTTACATTCCACCTGCCACTGTGGCTGCTATACAAGGCAAAATGACCCGCAACTCTGAAAAGTTCCCGCATTTGGCTAAAGCTAATGTCCCACCCTGGTTGCACTGTGTGAGACACGTGCATACAAGCGCTAATCAGTGTGCACGGTGATACTTACATTTTGATGTTGTCATGGTACTGCTTTGTGTCTGAGGGCTGGTTGTACAGAGGCTGTGGAGGACACCGGTAGGAATTAGAAAGACCATCAGGAAAGACACTTCTCTGATGGCATGGTAGAAAGACACGACTCCTCAAAGCTGAGCAACACTGAGCCTCACGTTGTACATCTGCTCTATCAGAAGGATGGATGTCTGGAGCACAGAACTGCCTTACAAATGCATCTCCCCTTATGTGAAAAATGCTTCCACTCACTTTAACAAGGAGAACTAGAATGTTGGAAGCCACAAAGGAAGAATACTACATTTACTTGCTGCAGGCAAGCATTGCATGGGTTCAAGGAGTCTTTATATACTATACCATGAATCATTAAATGAGTCGACTCCACATCATCTTAAACTCAGATAATTCCTCTCACTGTAATATACAGTATACAGGCCTATATAGCATATATGCTATATAGTGAATGCATGGGCCACACATCGTGGGAGACAGATCGCTCAGAACTGAGAAAGCAGACAGACAGTTTAAACCCAGGAGTAAAATTACCATATCGAAACTCCAATGACCCAAACCACAACACAGTGTGGAGGCTACTACGCCTGACAAGTCAGCATAATCACATGAATAGACAAGACGCCATATTGCAACAATAACATCAGCATTAGTATCAGGGACAAAAGAAACCCATCGACAAGAGGTGATGCGGTGGTTTTTAGCTGGGCCATTCCTTTGAGTCGACTTGACATGAATAATGGCCATGACTGCAGGGGGCTTGGAAAACCATTGTCAAACTGGTCCACCCCCACCCCAACCCCACCCCCTTCCAAAACCAGCCCCCTGGTTAATAATGCAAAGCCAGGCTAGGGAAGAGGAGGATGAAAGGAACGGACGTCGGTAGACTCACCAGCTCCACACGGGGCCCAAGCCCCTCCAGGATCCTGTGAGCTTCTTCCGCCTTTTTCTACAGGAGAAACAAAACGCAAACATTAGCCAGCCGTCGTCACCACAGCAACAACTGTACCCGCTTATACTGTCACAGAGGCTAGCTCGCCGCTGGCGAAGATGAACGGATGGACAGACAGACAGACAGACTAGCATATGAGTCTTCCTCTCTCTGTCTCCTACTCCAAAGAAAGATGACACACTCACAGAACCCACAAAAAGATGAACGCGCGCACACACACACACACAAACAAACACACACACACAGGCCTAGTGAGTGAGGAAAGAGGAGGATGTGTGTGTAGGGGGGGTGCTTTGGTGTGCTCATCCCTCAGGAGACATCTGATAAAAGGCGGAGATACATCTCACCTACAGCTCTACCTAAAATGTTCAAACAAACTAGAATTCTTGGCAGCTCCTGGAGGTGGAGAGGTATTTGTGTGCAAGGTTGGTGTGGTGATCGTAGATGACCTCAACACTTCTCCGGGTTTATATTTAGCAGTGTGCCAGACTCTGCTAAACCGCTCCCTCTCTCTATCTCTCTGTTCTCTCTATCGATCACAGCATTTGTCTCACATCCAATGCTCTGCTGCTATCCATCCCAGCTCAGTGACCACAGCTGCCCAGGTGGATGGACACAATGGACAAAGAGAATGAGGGAATGCTAAATGTGGGGGTGGGGGCTGCAATAAGAGAAACTTAGAGGCAGCCACCATGGTGTGCTGTGGTCCCCTCTGCATACCCACACATACTGGAACAAGAGTCTTAGAACTGGAGTTCAACTGGGTCATCTGTGACTTCCTCCTCGTTTTCCTCTGAAGGCACAGTTCATTGGAAGCGCCGATAGGCTCTGTTTGCATACACGGACTGCCAAATGCAAATTAAGAGTCTCATAGCGACATTAGGCTTCTGCATTTAACTTTCCATTGATCTCGTTTTATCTGGTTCCTGCGTCTCCCTCGTCAGTAGTGAGTAGATGCCAACAGGGAGCAGACTGTTGCCTCAGACAGCAGCTAATGAGCAGCAATTATTAAGAAGGGCCTTTTATCCTTAGGGAGAATATGGTGAGCATCTCCCACCATTTTAATCCAATTAAAGTGTAAACGCAGAAGACAGCAAGACACTGACTAGAGCATCTACACTAGTCTACTAAGTGTTGCAACCCTCGCCGGTTGGCAGACATACTAGATGGTTAAATGCATGTCTTTAATGTACTATTTTAGAATTGTATTATTACCTTTAAAATACATGTCTTCCTAATGTTACTAGTGCTACATTGTGTGCCACAACATTTCTAACGTAACTATAGCGCTCAGATCAATTTTCACTGAGATTATAATCTAAAAATCTTGACTTCAAGTGTGATGACATGAAGTCAAGTGTGTGTTTTGAAATGGGGCTAGATGAAGCATACAAACAGTTAAAGGCTGTCCAATAGTTTCAAAATTAACCAGAAGTTTACGTCCAGCAATGACTGCCAACATTTTCCAACGGAGTGTGTCCAGACCATATTCAAAATGTGAATTTGGGGTTTGGTTATACAAGGCTAACATTTTGGCGCAGTGTCTAAAATTATCTTTATTGACTCACCGGGCAAAAGCCCATATGCCCTGTGCGTTGGAATTACCCGTTAACTGCTTCACAAGCACAATGATATTTTTAATAGATTCCCTAAAACTTTTTTTTTTTTAAATATGCCTAGGCATACTAGGCTTTAAACTCCTCGTAAGTTTGGTTTCACTAGTACAACCTTTCCCTGTTTCTACTCTGCCTCTGATTGGCTATTGCTCACTGCTTGGTTATTATGTATTTCAGATGGTTGGTTAGATAGGCTTAGACAAAAATGTCAGGCACAGATAGCAAATCGAGTATTGGTGGGTCTTCACAGAATATATGTGGGTGGGTGGGTGTGTAAAACTGAACAGGAGCGTGCATACATCAATATTTGGGTATCGTATTACATGACTATTTTGATACAAACATTTACCCGCCAGTGTGGCAGATAGTCTATTGAGATTTACTCACCAAACAAAGAAATCTATACAAACATTTGGTGTTTGGCAGTCAATTGTTGGCTCTACCAATAGCCTACAGTTTTGATTATGTTCCACCTTATAGATTGTGCTCTATTTCTTTCTATTATCTAGTTTAAGCTTCTGTTTAAACTTCATTAGGAACATCCCTAACACTGAAAAATGGACAGATATTTATTATTTTGCTAAACACATTGTGTATATATATATTTTTTTTAAAGCACATGCCTCTTAAGTTCAGCAGTTAAAAAAAAAAAAACAACACACACACACCACATCATTATGACAGCCACTTCAATCATGCCCTCTGGTGGTCAGAGGTGGGGACTGCTTCTGGCAGAGGGGGAGAACACAGACAGAAATGATCACAACCTATTAAAGCCGCACAACTATAGCGTTGTGGCTGCTGTCAACTGCACGCAAGATAATCACTAGCAGGCAGTCACAGGCTGACAGCGAAAGCAGTGGCTTTCACCCAGGGAGCCGGCACACTCCTACAAAGGCAGTGTCTGGCTCAATTGGTCACAAATTGTATTTGTAGAACCACGGCATGCGACGTGAAAAACACACAACACAGACGGAGAGCGAGGAAGACCGAGGAATGGCTGGAGGGTCCTCTCGATTTACGGTGGAAAACGGCGAATTCGCACAGCTTAACGGGAATATTATGCTAATGTGGACGCGCCGTGGCTCTCTGCTCTGGAGTCTGCTAGCGTGACTGACGCGACACAAACACCGGAGGGGCGAACTGGGGTTGAGCGATCCCGGGGCTGTGACAAAGGGCTGTCTGTGGGGTGGATGGAACCCTGTCAGGCAACGCTGGTTACACTGCGCCTGAAGGGACAGACGGCACTGGCTCACAGAGGCTAGCCAATTATCGCCTGGTGCTGGAAAGCACACAAATCTCCCCCTCCCTTCCCTGATAACAGCACTCCAACAATAACATGTTCTATACATCTTCCATACAGCATGCTATAAGGTCACTGTGGCTCACAGGTACATGTGTGCGGCATAACAAATAGCTGTAGCCTTCAACCAACTTCCTGGCAGCCGGAGGGAAGTGGAAAGTGGTGCAGGGGTCAGTCTGCACTGTGGAGTAAGCTGTGAGTCATTCACACACACACACACACACTTCCCAGCCTTTCAGATAAGGGTGCTGTTTTGTAGCGTAGCTGCTGGAGGTGAAAGGACATGTTCTTTGTCCTTTACAAAACAGCCAGAGTAAAGAGTGCCGCAACAGAGCACAAGAAACTCTCCACACTTGCTACCATGCTGCCTAAACGTAGAGTCATAATAAAATGGGGTTTAACCAGCCCCATTTGGTTTAGACTTAGTTGGGAGCTGTTCTCTTGTTCTGAAGTAAGACGTCTTTCCAGGTACAACTCATATCCCCTAAGGGGTTTCTAAATCTGGGACACATTATATAGAGGAGCTTTCCAGCCTCCCCCCCACACAAAAAAAGAGACGTGCGTTCCGCCACAAGGTGGACTAAGAGCATCGACAGAGGCTCAATTAGCATGTACTGCAGGGAAACCCTGCAGCACAGAACACTAGGCGCTTTACTGCAATGACAGTACACCAGTCACTGACACGTACAGTTAGCCTTGCATCTGCAAGAGAACTTGGGCTAGTTGGTGGCCTAGATACACAAGACATTAGCATGATTCAAGTGCGTTCGGAGTCTACTGACCATCTCAGTTTCTCACTCTGCCTGCTATGTTGACGTGTAGCAGTTCATTCTGACTTCATGACTGATCCTGCAACCTGAGCGTTAGGCTGGCCTAGAGGGCAAATACACTGTAGCAGTGATTTAATACAATATGCTGTATAGCATAGGATAATCCTAGGTAGAAGTCTGGCAAATGAACACTTAAGGCATTCAGGAATAATGGCCGTGTGTATGTGAGACCTTTAGACTCCCGGTGTCTTAGCTCAACAATAGCCAGAATAAATTACTAGTCCTGAGCCCATCTCTTCTTTCTGTGGAGCGCAATAACAAAAAGCACAATGAATCTGCACTCCAGGAGATGAGATACAGACCGCTTGGATTGACTATAAATCCAGGCAGGGTTGGTGAATGGGATCGGACTTTGTGCTCCTTTCCAAAGTACTGCTAACGTCTTCATCTCCCCACACAGTCCAATCCTGCCTCCTCCAAACCAGGAAGCATGAAGTACTAGCACAGACCAGCTTGTCATCTGTATCCATAGCGACGTGAATGGTGGGGTCACTGGCAGCAAGCCCATTCACTTGCTTGCTCCATGTAATGAATACAATATGCATGCCATGGTACTGCGGTTGCAAGGGGTTGTTGTTGTCACTGACCCTGTTCTCGTCATAGATGATCTGCACCAAGCTGCGGTGTTTGGCCTCGCTGGGTGGAGGGGAGATGGGGCGCTCGGGCTCCTGCGGCTTCGCTGCCTCCTCCTCCAACTGGTGCTGTAAACACACGCACGCACACACGACGACAACCTTTACAAAGACACTTCATGACGTCTACTGCCACTCCTGGAGCTTTCCTTCGTGTATGTGTGTGTTGCTGCCAGCCACTGGGAATGAATCTAACTGTTAACTGTAATAGCTAGTAACTCTCCAGGGCCCGGTCGATCACAGGGTTACCACAACAGCCTGTAAACAGAGGAGGTGCCTGCTGTGTCGCTAGCACATCATGCTAACCAATGAGAGACAGAGGACGAAGCGTGGAGAATTAACACTAGTCAAGTAACAGTCATTTCTTTGTTGCCGTGTTTGTCTACTGCTACATTGGAAGGCATGAGAGAACAGAAAGAAATACATAATATGCAAATACACTTTGGTTAGAGTAGTTAGCCTGGGCATTCACATTCACACCAGCCACTTTGTGGGTAGCGTACATACCAACCACCTCATCCTACTGTGTAAATTCAGGTTACGGTAGAGAGAAAATAAATAACACGACTTGATCTCTTGGTTCTCAGGCATGCCTGCGCTGAGCAACACCTCGCAGAAGGTTTTTCTTGGAAGGGCCTTTTGAGTTTGTGTCCTTGTTAAGAATAGACAGACCTAGTACATGCACAACGAGAATACGCCATGGCAGCTGTTTGTTCAAAAACTCAATGTCAATTCAGCGCAAACTAAAGATATCTTGGGAGTCTTATGTGGGCCTCAACATAACCAAAATAGTCTTCATTTGGAAGTCTGTTACCCAAAAAGGTATTTGTGTTTCATTTGATACATTAATTTGAATAGAATATTGTTTATAGGTGTTAATGCTGTCAAGTGATTACAAAAATGTATTTAATTAATTAATTACACGCTTTGTGATGAATTAATCACATTTATCAATATTTGCTTTTTTCTCCCTTATAGGGATGGCCCCGATACGATACTGAGATCAGAAATCGGGCCAAAACTGACTTAAATAGCTGGATCGGTATCTGTGACAATTGGACAGTTAACTTAAAACTTAACACTGGAATCAGAACTCGTATCGGCAGATACTCAAAGTGGGTATAAATATTAACAGGCATCAGTATGATAAGGCAACATCATTTGTTTTATAATTTAGTCTAGGCCTACTTGTCATTGCAGCAAACAAACATATTTTAGGCTTATAGCCTACTACACTGGCTAGGCTAGGCCTACTGTGTTCAATCTAAACTTGGCTACTCACTGCTATCCTTACATGGGGTAGTCTCCTATTATGGTCTTGATGTTGTTGTCTGCTATTTATTACCATCTCGAAAATCAGCTTCTTCCTCTTGCACTCTTCCTGATGGGGATCGATATACTCTCGCCTTGAATTTAAGATCGCCATTTCTAGCGTATCTACCATATCTAGCATTAAATATTACATATTCCTCCATTGCATTATGAAGTCATTTTTTGACAGCATCTATTCAATCTAGACAGAATCTGGTCCTTCTGTCTGTTGGTTTGTCTGAATGGAGATTGTCCTCGTTCTCACCTACGGTAGGCCTCGTTTATTAAGATTTATTTTGCATTGACTTCATTACTACTGGGATGCATCAGCATATCCTCTTCAACCTCTGATGTTTATTCTTCCAGTTTCATGCTCTCTAGTTTTGAATTCCCCGCAACAATTAGCAACAGTAACTAAGGGGGCCGGGTTATCAATATGATTATTCTGCATACATTTATTTTTTTTACGCATTCTTTTTTAATAGAATGTATTAATCGAAATAAACACATTATTTTGACAACCCTAATTGGAAAATGGGCCGCACATGCGCTGACTTCCTGTTTATTATTCAAGATGACAGCCGACACAGATTAAGTATGGTGAATGGAGCAAACCACTCCTGTTTAGCAGATTTGCCACGCACACTGCCGACTTCACGATACACAGAGACAGATGGGACACCTCTTAGTTTAGCCAGGCCTGAATGGAGGGGAGAGGGGGAGGGGTCTGACCATCCCAGGTTGGCGTGCAGTGAGCACATCTCCAGTAAAGCTGGTCTCCTGGAGGCACCAGCTCAAGAGTGCCTCAGCCGCTGGAGAGATGGCCTCCAGAGGATCCACATGAGTGGAGCATGATGGATCATTGTGCGCCACATGCGTGCCGGATAAGCATCTGGAGGGCAAAAACCATACATTCCCAAAGAGCCCCCTTTGCTTCCCCAAACCCACCGCAGAGTAAAACAAAATAAACCAGCCATCATGGGCCTGGCTGACACAATACAGGCCGTCTGAAACCTAAGCCATAGCCTTCCCGCCTGCTCGGCTATGCCAGAACACTTTAAATAAAGTTTTACCATCAAGCTTAATTGCTCCAGATGTTTTTATACTTGGGTGGGGGGCCTGAGAATGAGTGAGGATTCTGCGAGGGGACGGTCTGAATTGGCAGTGCACCAGTTGGGGGCTTTGGGACGGGGGAGGGGGGAGGGGCAGAGAAAGAAAACATCCACAGAAAAACAGTGTAATGGGGGAGAGGGGCGGGGCCATTTATTTGTCTAGGTAGCAAGTGGAGCTTAGCCTCAAATCATTCACAGGCCTTAGCACCCCCCTAGACCCAGTACCTACCACCCACAGCCTGCCTGAGGACTTTACCATGGGCTGCAGGTGGTTTACATTTACAGTGCTGCAATGTGAGTAGTGCCAGCCATAGAGAGACACACAGAGGGCGGGGCGGTGATCCCAGCATGTTGGAATGGCGGGAGTTGGGTGGGGGTGGGGAAGAGAGCGCAAGCGTTTATACTTGATGTGGCAGACGGCCAAAACGGAAGACAGCGAGGGCGGAATACGAGCGGTTTAACAGTCACAAAACCTCAGCCATAATCCTCCATTTCCCTGGGGGGAGCTGTTATTTATAGCAGTAGATATTTTTAACCTACATTTTCACCTAGATAAGAAGAAGAATAAATAAACGAGAAGGAAAAGAAGATAATGCGGCTCCCTAGGGGTGAGTGTGTGTGTGTGTGTGTGTGCACGTGTGCATGTATGCCATGATGTGCGCGCACATGTGTAAGCTAGTTGTGGTGAAAACCAAAGTACATATTCGCAATGCAGCGATTACAAAACAAGGCTTCACTGCATCTATGCTAGTTGAAGCGTACCGTACCGACAGTACCGGACGTCATTAAGCAAATTCAGCACTGGTGCCAAAACGCAGACCAAGGCTTAAACCTGACACCCAAATACAACTACAATAGGTGTGCCCTGGTGCCATTAGGTTATTTATGCATAATTGGTATATTGACTGGTTACCCTGATGGTGAACACTGATAACATTCCCTACACAGTCCTTCAAAGAGAACACACATGCTCTCATAATTACACCTTCATACAGCAGTCATTCTGAGCTAGACCTCCAACATGAGTTTACCGCCTCTTGGACACAAGGCCCAGATAGGGCCAAGCAGGTCACATTGGCACGTGTGAGACAGACGGCTGCACTAACCTGCTTCTTGCGTAGCTTGCAGATCTGCTGCTCTACCATGGTGATCTCCCGGTCCACGCGGTCCATGTTCTGGATCAGTTCCTCTTTGGAGAAGCGGGCCGGCACCAGATCCAGATCTGGATCCATCTGGGCCGGGCTGACGGGCGAGATGGGCTCCAGCTTTCCCATGGAGCTGCCACGGTCCTGCGGACACACACAGTAGGGCATGATGAGGACCTCTGTTATACACAGTGTTAAATGCACTGTATCCGAAAAACAACGTCATTCCAGTCCAGTTGTTTGCATACAGAGCATGGAAGTCGCATTACCCATTAGAGGAAGTGGTCTGAAAGAGAGCGCCTTTGCAAAACATAACTCTGGGTTAGGCTGCTTAACATGAGTCCAACCAGTCTGCAAACTGGAAGGCCACGCAGTCCAATAATTAAGTCTTGGGGGTAATGAAAAACCTGTGCTTATGTCTCGCAGCCACTAGACCACATTAATGAATGTGAGGCCACAGCTTCCCTTGTGATGATTACCCCACAAGGACACTAGTACTATTTTAGTCATTTTTTGGATCAGACATTAAGATATAAAGCTTTAAGCTAAAGAAAGAATGATCAGCTGTGCCTTCCAGCTAATAAAGGGGAAATGGGTTTCATCATTACTGTGTTGTATTTTGAGCCGCTTTAACCACTGTAATAATGAATGACAAACAACACAGAAGGTACATTCCCTGAGTTCATTTATCTAAGCATGTGATCACAGCTTGCGAGATCACATGGCTGGATTGTGTTTCAGGGTCATTTCCATTATTGGCAAAATTGCAATTTATAAGTGAGCTAATCTAAAATAAAAAGTGGCTGGCTGGACTAGCTGGCACAAAAGTTCAGTTTTAATGTCCGCACTGCCTTGTACAAGGCTGCCAAAGTCAGTTGAAATCAACTACAACCGTACTTCCTAAAACACTTTTTTTTTCCTTCATGGTTTCAGTGCAAAGCCTTGAATGCATTTAACCGCCAACGGCTCAAGGAGAAGGAACATGACCCAGTGTAGTGAACGTGACCATCCTGGGAGGGATTTAACAGCCATCAAAAATCAGTCAGGCAGCCTAGTTTAGTCAGGAGCTCTCCCTGTGACTTTGCAGACCCCTCCCCATCTATGTTGCAGTGGTGCAGCACAGTCTACTGTACAGCGACTTAACCCGTGCCACAGTGACAAGATAGCAGGAGCATCACTAATCTCCCCTGGTACAATACAGCGTGTACAGGTCACATTTAGAACACACCATGCCGTCTACATTGTGTGTGGTTGTGTCACCTCTGGGCGTGCACGTTTAGTGCGTCTGGTAACGAGTAGTGTTGCACCGATTGACCGGACACCAATCGGAACCGGACAGTTTTTGCTCCAAAACCCGCGATCGGCAACCGGTAAAATATAGCCGGTTACGTTACCGGTTTACACAGTTGCGGTGCCCATGCATGCGCTGCTAATACTTCCACGTTCATTCGCTCTTTTTATACAGAGAATACACACTAGCGTCAATATCTTTAAGTAAAACAAAGCAAAACCATTTGCATAGTAGCCTATTTTTAATCTCACAGAAAAAAAAATTACGTGGCTTATTTTTCAGTTAGCATACTTGACAGCCAGTCTTTACCGTACCGCGACAATCATGTTGTCTCTGTTTGGATGACTCGCAGGTGGCGACGCAGGGTGTAGATTATCCTACGGATAGCGACAGTTCTATTACACATGGCTCGAAGATACAAAGATTTGGGCAGTTAATTTAAACTATATATTTTCGTGTCTCCTCGCTGCTCCGTGCACCATCCTGTTAAACGGACGTTGCCTTGTAAAAATGTAAACGCATGACAAACGAGCATTGGCGGTTAAGGGACCGTCAACAAATTCCTGTGACGGCGAGCGCTGACTTAAAACATGAGTAAATTTAAAATCTGCATCTAAATGACCGAGCTGTACAATAAAATCGGAATCGGGGAAACCCGGAACCGGCCGGCCAGGCTTGACAAAACCGGTAATCGGGATAGGTTAGGAAAAAATGCAATCGGTGCATCCCTAGTAACGAAGCACTATTTGTGCTACTTTAGAGTCACGAACTTACGGTGTAAGAATATATCGTGTGCCACTATATATCTTATGTCCATCTGTCGTTCAGCAAGTTTCCATAAGTGTTTGTTATTTTTAGCAGCAGCGCTACACATCGGCATTGCAATGACAGTTTTCCATTAATTAGAAATCGCAATATGGTTAAAATTGCAATATGCCGAATTGTAGCATGTATCGTATCGCCAGATTCTTGGAGGAACATGCAGCAAGCATGCCTCCAAAGGAAGGAGATTCCCTTTGATTTCAATGCTCGGTACTATTGTGAGACAGGGATACTGCAACCCTTTCATGGAGTTAAAAACAACACATGACGTGACTCAAAAGGTTGAGGTCAGAGGTTAAAAAAAAGTGTATGGGGAAATATAAGACTCTGCTATTAGACAGAACTGAATTAAGTTATGTGTATGTTTATTGGGGAAGAGGTGAATTTAACTAGCCTGGACCATATTCACTTTGTAATATGGCCTGGCCACATTCCATTGGAGGTGTTTGCAGTTAACCTCTTGGTTAATTTTGAAACTATTGAAGTTTGGAACCAATCGACGTTGCTACAACTGTTTTGGTAGCCTCATCTAGCTCTACCACCATTTAAAAACACGCTCGACTCCAACATTGCCGCACTTGCCCACCCTGATTGGACCACCAGCTGTGAAAACACTAATGCAAACAGCGTTTCCAGACTATAATATCAGAGATTAGTCAGGCGGAGCCAGGCTAGAATATAACAACAGGTTCTGCTGCTACTTGTTGTAACCAGGATCCAATCTGAAACAGACAGTGCTTTATTGTCCAAGATAGTCTTGGGTGCTAGCTCGATCTGTCCCTGACCGCGGTCACTGTGTCAAAAGGCTGCATCTATGTCAGGGAATGTCCAGATGCCCAGCCATAGCGTTACTGGCTGTACATGCAACCAGTAATCCTGTCTGCCAGGCCACACAAGCCAGTGGGGAAGTGGAAGGGTGAAAGGTTCCCTAATCAAAAGTAGGGCTGAACGAATTTGGAAAAAAAAAAATCTAATTGCGATTTTTCTGACAGATATTGCGATTTGCGATATTTTTAAAAAATCAAGATTTAAGTTAAATATATATGTAACATATTTCAAACATGTTATGGAGCACTCCATATGAGATTGCATCAAATTATTAACTGCTTTATATTCAAATGAAAAGATGACAGCATAAATATACAGGATTAAGCATGGATGTATTGCATTTTAAGACATGCAACAGTCCATGCACATTGGCAATTTTAGAAATGTTTTTAAATGTGCTTAAGCATAACTTAATTGCATTTCAGCATCCCTTTAAATAATAATTGAAAATAATTATGATTATTATTTTCAGACCTTTTTTTAGCCAATGTTTAAGCTTTAACTTTATATTTTCGAACTTTGCTTGCCTGTTAAGAGATTGGACAAACATATACAGGTATAAACACATTGTTATCCAGTGAAATTTGTGATTTAGCAGGCACTCCGACACCTCCAAATATTTGATCCTAGAAACTCCCCTGTGGACGCATCCTGCTGGAACTATAGTTCCACTGTTCTAGTG
>JAODLL010082093.1:894-15511 GCA_026546735.1 Forbesichthys agassizii | reverse complement strand
AAGATACTGTATTAGAATACAAGCAAAGATGCTGTATTAGAATACAAGCAAATATACTGTATTAGAATACAAGCAAATATACTGTATTAGAATACAAGCAAAGATGCTGTATTAGAATACAAGCAAAGATACTGTATTAGAATACAAGCAAAGATGCTGTATTAGAATACAAGCAAATATGGAGCAACACAGTGCAATTTGATATAATTCCTTTCCAAAAGTCGAAGACGGAAGTCGCCATATATCATCTTTATCTGTATATTCTCCCTCACTCAAGTCTCGGGGGGTCAAAGTGGAGGGGTCAAGGGTCGCACCTTCTTCATTAGAAAGTAGATGTGCATCTGTGCATCGTCCATGACGAAGCGGTGCGGCTGTCTGATGCCCTCTAGTGTTTGAGCCATCGTCTTGCTGTCGATGTTCACCCAGCGTACTGCCCCGGGGGCCAGGAACTGCCTGATGGGCGCGCACACACACACACATGCATGCAAACACACGTGCACGCACATGCAGACACACATGAACATGCATACTCTGGGAGAACCCTCATCATCTTCATAGTTACACCTGCTCGTGTGTGTGTAAGTGCGTGTGTGTGTGTGTGCGTGCACTGACCTATAGACTTCTTCCACCTTCTGTACAATCTTGGAGCTCTCTCCATGCCGGAGGTCCTCACAGGCTTGCCAGAAACACAGGTTCTCCGCTACAGGGACAAGACATGGACATATTATATAAAGCTACAGGACATATTATATAAAGCTACAGTACATATTATATAAAGCTACAGGACATCTTTTATAAAGCTACAGTACATATTATAATAAAGCTTCATGGACAAATTATATAAAGCTACAGGACATATTTTTATAAAGCTACAGTACATATTATATAAAGCTACAGGACATATTATATAAAGCTACAGAACATATTATATAAAGCTACAGTACATATTATAATAAAGCTACAGTACATATTATAATAAAGCTTCATGGACACATTAAATAAAGCTACAGGACATATTATTATAAAGCTACAGGACATATTATATAAAGCTACAGGACATATTATTATAAAGCTACAGGACATATTATTATAAAGCTACAGGACATGAAAACATTATACTAAATCAAAGCATACTAAAGCACGCTCACCGCTGAACTCCTTCTCCAGGTACGTCATGAACTCCTTCCTGCCCAGGGAGTCGTTGAGGAGCTCCATAAACCTGAAGCTCCAGCGCTCCACCCGGAGACGAGTTGGGGTGCCCACCCTGCGCACGCACACACACACACACACACACACACACAAGCAGATGCATACACACTCACACACATGCATGGCACACACACACACAGATACACGTACATGCATACACGCATTGCACACACACAAACACAAGAACAGACAAAACTGTATTTTTGTCGGCAATCCTACATTCTTCCATTACAGTATATGCACATAATTGTGTGTGCGTGTGTTTGCGTGTGCATGTGCATGTGTGCGTGTGTGCGTGTGTGTGTGTGTGTGTGTCCTCACTGGTCTGTGTTCATGGCCCAGTGAGAGGTGTCGTCAGAGATCCAGGGGTTACTGGGAAGGCAGCCATGCATGATGGGGTCATGGTCGTGATACTGCTCACTGTATTTCATAAAACTACACACACACACACACACACACACACACACACACACACACACAGTGATTGTATTAGTGCTGGGGATCATAAGATGTAATGGCCCCATAATGCCTCAGGAAGTGTCCATTAGAGGACTTATAGCAACGGGTTTATGTTATGTGTGTGTGTGCGTGTGTGTGTGTGTGTGTGTGTGTGTGTGTGTGTGTGTGTGTTTGCACACTAGCTGAAGACATGAACATGTCCATTAGTCTATTTTGTGTGAGTGTGTGTGAGTGTGTGTGAGTGCTCACTAAAATAACATACCCTTCTAGGCAGATAGAGGACTTTACACGGTTTCGGCAAAGTGCTCTTTTGTAGTTTTCAATCTAAGATAAGATAGAATAAGATGAATATAAAGGGAACTTTGCATCTATACTTACACTATTACACTATAACATATCCCTGAAAGTGTAACTTCACCCTAAGTTGTGTTTTTTGAGCTGTACACGAAGTAATAGGAATGATCTCTGATGAGACACGTCAATGCTGGTGTGAATATTGACTAAATTCCCGTTTTTTATTCAAATGTGCATTTTAACTTGAACTAAACATTACATCTGTTATAAATATCACCCCAGATATTTACCATTGGTACACTCGTCATCAAATTCAATGTTAACGTTCATGTTAATGGGGGTCCCCTTCCCTTTAGTTAGCTCCTTGAAGCATTTTCGTGACGTGGAGTCAGGCTTAGCACTGGGGTGCAGTCACAAATCATAAATCCTAAATAAGTCATAAATGGAAGAGGCAAATGATCCCCAACTATAATCCCACTTACCTCTTTCTTGTAGTAGTCAGTATTCTAGTTCTGTTGAAGGGTAAAGTGCAGACACAGAAGATATAGTTTAAAAAAAAACAGTTGACAACCACAGGTCAACTTGCAATTCAAATGACCAATGGGTGTACAATATGGCATTATGTGAAGTAGAAAATTAAAGGTCAGTATAGGAGAATACTCTGAAACCATCTTAAACTGGTGAATTACGAAAGTGAAGTAAGCTTGTTCGGTGCATCGCTGGAAGATATTAATTTATTTTTACATTCGTAACCTATGGTTTTCCACTTATCCACCGTAAATACAACAAAATGTATCGTTAGTTAATACACTTTTTTTCAAATTCAGCGAATATCTCATCACAGCCCGTTCTGTATGTACGCTGAAAAAAATAACCCGTTGTTCCTACACAGCCCTGGCTCTGTAGACGGGAAAACTAAGTAATGCAGACGTGCAGGCTGAACGGGGGAGCTCCCTAAAGTAATTTACTTATCTTAAGACCCGCCCCTTTCACTTGTCCAGCCTTCTTACTGCAACTAAGTTGGACAAAATGGCATAGTAAGCCCAGAGCCATGTAGAGAGAGAGTCGCGTCATCTCCCTTCACTCCAATGGACCGTTTATTCACAGCAATGGCGGCTTGTGGAACCTCAAAATAGTTCCTGGAAGTTAGCATAAATACTAAAAGTACATTATAAATATATTTTAAATGTAAATCGGTGCAAGTTATATATCTGTATATATATATATATATATATATATATATACATACACATTCAAATTGCCCCCCAAGCACTTCCTAGAACTTTTTTGCCATAGGTTTTGCCTCTCCATGAACCATGTGACCATGTGAAATAATCCTCAACTATTATTGGAGGACAGGTGAAAAGGGGCGGGCTTGGCAAAGGTCAATTGAAGGGACAGGTGTTTTTGTTTTCAACCAGTTCAAAATACCAACAATCTCTCTCCAGCATCCCTGACTGCACCTTTAAGCCCCGGACACACTGCAAGCGATGTCGCTTTGTATCTGAAAATTGGCCCTTTGTTTACGTTCCAGGCGTTGGTTGCCTAGGTTTCCCTCTCCTATATTTCCCACTCTAAATGTTTCCGTCAGCCTGTCAGTCAACCTTAGCTCCCGTTGGTAGTCGCCTCAATCGCGTCGCCTGAAGTTGAGACTACTTGAATTAACTCGGCATACCCGCCAACTTCCCTCCACCTACCGTTATATCAGTTTAAATATTTAAGTTGTCGCTTCAAGTCACTGAATCCCATTGACTTTGTATTGTCTCTCGTCGCTGCGTCACCGCTAGTCGCTAGCAGTGTGTCCGGGGCTTTGCGTTTAACCTCCTGTACTGCAGCCTACCATAACAATGAATGCAAACACTTACGGTGTCGGCGTACGGGGCAGTGGCAGCGGTGAAAGCAGAAGACACAAAGCACATGTGTCACACAAGTCAGAAGAACGGCGGCTGTAATATAGAAAGTGCGCGTGAAGGAGACGTCACTGACCAGCGTGACGCGCGAGTTGGTGTCATTCCTCTTCTCCAGACCCATGTCCAGTATGTTGCACTCCTCGGGCTATGGTAAAAACAGAGGCGCACACACACGTTTAGAGCTCAACATCTTTGAGTGTGTCTGTGTGTGTGCATGTGTTTGAGTGTACGAGTGTGTGTACACAAGTGTGTGTACGTACGTGTGGGTGGATGCGTGTGTGTGTGTGCAAGTGTGTGTACGAACGTGCGTATGCGTGTGTTTGTGTGTGTGTGTACAAGTGTGTGTACGTACGTGTGCGTGGATGCGTGTGTGTGTGTACGAACGTGCGTATGCGTGTGTTTGTGTGTGTGTGTACGAGTGCGTACGAGTGTTTGTGTGTGTACGAGTGTGTCTACATCCGTGTGTGTGTGTGTGTGTGTGTGTGTACACGAGTGTGTACTTATGTGTGTGTGTACAAGTATGTGAACGAACGTGCGTATGTGTGTGTGTGTGTGTGTGTACAAGTGTGTGTGTGTACGAGTGTGTACGAGTGTTTGTGTGTGTTCGAGTGTGTCTACATCCATGTGTGTGTGTGTGTGTGCACATCAGTTCAGTTTGTTTTCCACTCTATTTCTCTCTTGACTTGTAGTCAGCGACGGGTTTTTCTTTCCCTCCATTTTCTCATCCTTAACTGACTATAGGACGGACGTCATCCCCCCCCTTCCCCCCCCCCACCTCCCTTAAGGCCATGCTTTCACCCGAGGAGCATGTCACGGTGCAGGCAGCCGGGATTGGGGCCAAACCTTAGTCAGGCCATCAGACTAATGTTACCCCCACCATAGCGCATCTATGCCCAGTGCAGAGACAGAGTGAGGCGAGAGACAGGTGTGCAACTGTATGCTGCTTCTGTGTTGCACGCACGTGCACACACGCGCACGCACGCACACACATGCCCGCACGCGCACACACATGCCCGCACGCACAAAACACACACACACACGCTGCATCACATACAGTCCTGTGTGGGGTGGTGTTGAGTCAGTGCGTCACGGTTTGATAGCATATTTGCATGTTTAGTATTAGAACTAAAATAAAAGAGAGAATTATTACATGAAATAGAACATTACATAGTGCACGTGATTAGAGTAAAATGTGTAATATGTAATATAATATAACATAATTATAATCAAATCTAATTTAATAAAATGTACTGTAATAGAATATAATTACACATACCGGAGGTCTGTTGATAAGCCAGTACGTTTGCTCCTGACATTCTAGAACAATCCGATCAGCCTTCCGCCTTTGTTTGGAGGCTCTGAAGAGGAGACAGTTACTAGTTTAGTGTGTTAGTCTGCTTGTGTGTGTGTGTGTGTGTGTGCGTGCGCGTGTGTACCTGAGTTGCTCTCTGGCCTGCATCACTACAAAGTCCCAGGTGTGGTTGATCTTTTTGTGTAACAGACAGTAACTTTCCTGAGAAAGAGAGTTGTTCAGTAGTACATAAACATAACCCCCACAATGATTAATATACGGCTATATAGGAGAACATATGTGTATATATAGCCTACATCAAGGCTATTCAACACAACCACACACACACACAACCACACACAACCACACACACACACACACACACGCCAACTCACCTTTTCATATTCCATTAGTTCTCCTCGTTTCCGGATATTTTTTTTAGCAAGATAGATAGCTGTATGGGTAGACACATTATTGTATCTATTTAACAAATAGCTAACTTTGTTATTTGTTAAAGTTTCATCTAATTCAATAAACATTGACTGAAATCATTAACGTCGCCATATACAGTAATCATGTGCTGTTGCCACAATTTCCTCCTAAAACAGGAAGGTAGGATGCAATGCGACCAGAGGATTCACTTGGTTTTCCAATAGCAATGGCATTCAAGACATGCATGCACCACCCACCCCTGCCTGATCTAAAGGATCATTTAAATGCATGGTTAGTCATTTTACTGCTTATTGCTTACTTTGAACTCAAATCAAAACAGTTTCACAGACATGAATTAAACCTAATCCACAACAAAAAGATCTCAATATTCTCAAGTGAACCAAATGAAGACAATGTTACTGATCAGTGGCTGGCCCATGGTAGGACAATACTGTTGTGTAGGCTACACTGTGCATGGAAGGACTCACCGTAGTCCAGCTCAGAGGCTGGCCACCTCGTGCTGGTCCAGAAGTAAGGAGTCTAATAAATATAGACATGAGAGAGAGAGAGAGAGAGAGAGAGAGAGAGAGAGAGAGAGAGAGAGAGAGAGAGAGAATAATGTATTACAGTAATGGGGACTACAAGACTGACAGTTCAGATTCTGGATTGGATTATCACCTTTAATTTAATAACTGGAACACTGCAGCCCCACCCTATGCCAGCCTATTCTGCCAACAGTAATATCAGTCTGGAACCCCTCCATTCAAACCAAATAAAGGCAGAGCTAATACATTTCAATCAAATTTCCTTACATACGATTGGATACTTTACCATTCCAGTCGTAGTGACATGCCATTGGAAACCAAAACGTAAATCGACGTATACGCCAACTTCATCATCAACTAAACGCCTTTGAATTGAGGTGTTCCAGGCTGATACTCACGGCAATGTGATAACTGGATCTGGCCAGATCAGGATGATCTCACGAGGCTATCTTCTAGAATGGTGTACAGAGAGGGCCTGTGCGCGTGGTGGCAGCAGAAGATGGCTGCTATCAAGCAAGAGAGCAAGGGAGGAGGATGGCATGGATGCCTCTGACCTGGAAGCGGTACGGGGACTCGTCGGGCCGTAGGACGAGAACTCGCGGCTCCTTCAGAGGGTATATGTACCCATATCTCACCAGAAGCCCTCCCAGATGCAGCGCCTCTAAAAACACCACAGAAGAAGACCCAAAGTAACGCTTGAGGTCACGGAGGCCCTTCTCTTAGTTGATGAACCCCACACCACCCCCCCCCACAAACGCACACAGGTGTTGAGATAACACTGTTGTGTGTGGGCGCACCTCGCTTGATTGACATCCCCATGATTTTCTGTCAGTTTTGTTAGAGGGCCATATATTTGTTAGAAGTTCAGTGTTCGTTTGACATGAGCGCATTTGAAGCTGTGCTCCACCCTTATTTTGTGTCAGAAGAGGTCAGTCAAAATCCCTGTGTTCAGGGTCTAATAGGTGGGATTAGCAGGTTATAGGGGTGTCATTTGTTTCCATGGAAGCCCTTTGAGACTGTAATGTGATTAAGGGTTATGTAAATAAAAATTGACTAGACTTGACTACGTATAAGTCACATGAATTGACATAATTCAAACTGAATGTAGATAACAGTTGTAGAAAAAGCCAAACATACATCAGTAATGTATTTCAGTAATGTATTTCCCAGAGAGTGGTTCCAGTCCTCCATCTTCACTAAAGAGCACCAGTTTGTGACATCAATAAAAACATACAGGTTGTACATTGCATTTGCCACCAGGGCCTCCCTCTAGACAGAAAGAGCAACTGTTGGGGGAAAGGTGCTAACAGCGCAGGGGTTTGTTTTAGACGCAACCTAAATATAGTAAGGAAACTTCCAGTGCGTAAGCGCCCGAGGGAACACTAATCAAACCAGCGACCTCAGGTGAGCTAATCAACCCAACCCCCCCCCCCACCAGTCATATCCTGGCAACACTATGGCAATGCCCTGACAACAAACGGCGCACACACACACACACACACACACACACACACACACTACATTTACACAATCAAGAATGAGACGGCACTCTTGCTAAATACGCAGCAATGCAGGCACGGATTTTACGCCATTGTGTCGAGAAAGCATCACTTGTGTACCTTCCGCGCATGTGCTGTATTTCTGCATCAGCCACTCAGTGATATCATGGCCTGCAAACGAGAGAGAGATAGAGAGAGAGAGAGAGAGCGAGAGAGAGATCGAGAGAGGGAGAGAGCAAGATCAATACAAATGTAGGCTATTGCAAATGATCATATATCACATTTGAACACTGCAGTAATCCGACTGTATTATGTTAAACTATCTTTGGTTTTGTTCTTATGGTTTCTTGCATCCTTCATTCCTATGTCACTGGATTTGATCATCAGATGTTTGGATCTCTGACTAGAAATACACATTCCAGAAAAGAAACAACAAAGTTTCTTTTTCTACTTTGCTGTGAATCCCAGACAGTATCAAGTGTCACCTTTGCATTATTCATGACAGGACGCACACACAGACACACACACTGTAAGATCGATTGATCGATAGATAGATAGATACATATACTTATACATGCACACAATGCACGCCCACACACACACATACACACGTGGATACATAGTCACCTGTCATGGCATGGGGGATGACAGTGATGAGGAGTCTTTGGTTTCGTAACTTCACACCCATGTCAGGATCCTGCATGGATATGATCACTTTCTCCATCTGCAAGCAAAATGCACACACACACGTGCGCGTGCACACACACACAAATGCCCATACAAAGGTACACAAGCACAGGAGCAAATTGTATAAACAAAATATAATAATTGTAACTCACTTATTATATTAATGCAATTACGATCGTGCAAAAAGAATCTGACCACCGTCTTGGTGAACATACGTGGAATACAATAAAACAAACTGGAATAGGAAACCGTTACCTTCTTAAAGCACGACATCTGCTCCCGGTACCACCCTCCATGGGTCAAGGTGTTGATGGTCATGTTGCTCGGTCGGCGTCGGCAGAGATGAGAGCGTACGGGACGATAAAGTGCCAAGAACAGAACTGATTTGAATATGGCAGCGCGCTCCAGGGAGCGCATCACTTTATCACCACCCCGTCCGGTGCGCGGCAGGCGCGCCTCCGATGAGATTATAACGGATTATTCATACATACAAAGATTTGCCTTTACTATAAAAATGTCATACGCAGTATTTTTCAGAGGAATTTCTGCCTCTTTTTCGTTTAACAACTTAACATATCCATTGTATCTAAGTAAATATACCCAGGAACACCCCCCACCCCACCACCATTACCAACTCCAAACAAAAACATATCCTCGAAGTGGTCAGAGAAGGTTGGTTTGCTTTTAGTAAAATGGAAATAATATCTGAAATATCTGAACAATTCTACTACACACTACTGGTGTGTCAAGTATTTTTCCCCACTCAAGCTTCCGTAGCAGCAGGATATAGGTAGTATGCTGTTCGTTTGACCACATTATCACAAACCTTTGTTACTTGTTATATAATTCTCATTGAAAGGGAGGTAGGTATTTATTTGAATTTTTTTGGTATTTCATAAATTAAGTTTTACTGGTCGGCAATGTTCTTGCAGTTTGTTTAAGAAATGCTAACTAGGAGCTACCACGTTAGCCTTACAGTGCTGTACCGTGCTAGGCTGCGAATGCTTCCAGTTACTTTGGATGCGACTCCCATTTCTACCTGGCACTGGCGTGCACAACTTTCATTTATTCGTAACTTATTCCCTTAACTTGTTAGACTGTACAGTCTGATGAAAGGTGATAGAATACAAAGTAGTATAATGGCATCTTTCATTCTCCATCCTTAGTGATCCAAATAAACACACACAACACAACATTGTATACTACACCATTTTTATAAAGGTAAATATTGTCTTATTAAAGATTGATTGATATGTTATGAACTCACACGGTTTGCTTTTTCAGGACATATTGCTTGAAACACCAATTCATAACATTCAGTAATACGTTTTTGTAGTCTGCAAAGTGCTGTGGGCTACTAACCTGACACACCAAATGTCTGTGTCTGGTAAAACACATCCATCTGGGGAGCCCATTGAAACTGCTTAAAAAAAACTTTGCATGTGATTGGACGAACTTAGCAGAGTCTGTTGTTATCCACTCTTGCAGTACAAAATTAAGAGAAGAGTGAAAACATATGTTTCATTGCCTTTGCTCTTCTGATAAATTCTTATAAAATTGATGCTATATTTAAGTTTTGGACTCCGGTTGTTTTCAAGTCGCGTACGTCACACCTAAACAAAGCCCGTAGCTAGCAGTAAGACACTGATTGGCCGCACGCTAGGTTTATAAGCCTGAAACACAACGATGCTCTCCAGACGGATTCTCGCTGCGATGTGAAACTGAAGCTTGTGAGATCAGGAGCTTGTCTCGTGGCTAGTAGGCTACATTCCCTAAAACATAAACACAGATTAGTAAAAAATAATAAAAAGGGCCTACATATTAGTATAATAACATGTCTAAATATATGACATCAACACAAACTTTGGATGCTGTGATGTGTGTCCCGACTTTGGTAACCTTTTTTCCATACATTTCTAACAGTGCCTAACTTGTTGCCGGGCCAACAATGGGTGACATCCGCCAATCGCTGCTGCCCCGTGACGTGCTCAGCGCCGCCAAAGAGCTGCTGTACCATCTGGACATCTACATGTGCAACCTGGTGCAGTCTGGCAGGCAGCCGCAGGTGGTTGATGCCAAGACGCTGGACCTGGTGGAGGAGTTCATCCTGCACACCCCCAAGGACCGCAGCGCCCCCTCCAGGGTAAGGCCGGAGCTGCAGTGGTCCAGTGGCATTTACCATTTTTTCTTAAACCTATCTCTTTCCGTACTCCAGAGGATGAGCGCTTTGCAGGAATTGCAGCTTCTGGAGATCATGTGCAGCTGCTTCCAAGAGCAGAGCCGCGACGGTGTCCGCCAGCTGATGTTCTCCGCCCTCTTCGGTCTCCAGGGCAACCGGGCCGACGAGAGCCGGATGGTGCTGCTCAGCAAGCTGGTCTCTATGGCGATCGCCGTGAACCGGGTGCCAATATTGGAGTGTGCCGCGACCTGGCTGCAGGTGAGCTGAGAACACGCACACCAGGGGTGCACAATATGGATAACATGTGATACTGCAACAGTGATCATAAATCCATGCCAACTCTTGGCCTGAGGAGTGGAATCAGGAGCGAGTGACCACCAGAGAAAACTCACATATGTCAATTAATGTCGTTAAAATTGTAAAATGTCACATTTCCATCGGGTTTCCTGTTTGTTCTCTGTGCCTGAAGGATTTAGCCCACTTTATAGAAAATACCGATGTATATCGTGTGTCGGTATTTAACCTAATTATATCGGGATATTATTTTTGGTCCATATCGCCCAGTCCTACTACAGGGCAGTGAAATGTATTTTCCTATGATGTTGTTTTGAGCAATCTGCATATGCATTCACCTGTGTGTTTGGCGCCCCCTAGAGGACCCACCGGGTGTACTGTGTGCGGCTGGCGCGGGTGCTGGTGGACGACTACTGCAGCCTGCTGCCGGGCTCTGTCTCCACCCTGCACAACGTGCACAGATCTAGCCCGCGCTTCTGCTGCCAGCTGGTCACCGCTGTCACCGCGCTCTACGACCTCAGCTCAGGTACTGGCCTGTGTGTGTGTGTGTGTGTGTGTGTGCGTGGGGGAGAGTGAGATCTCTACGGCAGGAATGATTGATGTAGATTTGAAAATGACAATATTTAATATAACATTTTTAAACTTGTCTGGGCTCAGAGCAGAGTTCAGAGCAGCTGGACTGGGATCTGGTTATAAGTGCAGGTGGTTTAGTATCCAAAGCGAATCCATGGACAGCAGCAGTACGCCTACAGCTCAGTTGATGATGTTTATCCCAATAGTGTTTGATGGTTGGTACAAACGCCACATGATTTGAAGATGTGACAGTTAAAGGTACAGTCAGCAAGTGCGTGTGTGTGTGTATACATACGTGTATTTAAATGTTTTAATATTTTACCAGTGAAATCAATTAAGAACACATTCTTATTTACAATAACGGCAGACACGATGTCCTCTTCTGTGTGTGTGGGGATTACTGTGGACGTGTTTCCTCTTGAAACTGGAAGTTGGGACACTATCAGCAAGGGGATTGACTTGTTTTTTCACATTTTAATTGTATTATTAGTGCACACTTAGTTAGTTAGCAATACAAATCGTCAGTATTTCCATAAGAGGTTGTCTAAATGAACTCAGGACACATCTGTGTGGTTGTATTGGGACATTGAAGCTGCATTAGGAAACTTGCTATTCTGGCGGCCCCTCTGGCCAGGGGGTGCAACTGCACTTTGTATTTTTTGGAAAGCTGTTGTGTTTTTATGTTTTAAACTTTCAAAAGCCCTAAAATGACACTGATCCCGTCTTCAACGCATACCGTATAATTATTATCTTGATTAATCCCTCATTGTATAAATTTTATTAAAGGTTTTATTATCTAATGTTCTATTGAAGTAGAATAAGCAATATAGTGAATGTTTTAGCAGGAACTCGTGTTTTTTTGCACTTTAGTGCTTGGCAAATTTGAGGGATCTCATTTTATGTCAGTGAACCCACTGGAACTTGTCCTAGGCCAATATCAATACTAATAGTCAGTAAGGGCATACTCACATTTGGCCCAGTTGCCTTGAACCGTGAATACTCTTGTCTGCCCAAATTTCCAATTAACATTGCACTTCTGCCATAGACCAAAGTGTTCCCTTTGCCGACATGCTGTTTGTAATGAAACAACTGTCACGTCAATGACTTCAGTTCCGTCCTCGGGCACGTTTGCGATCACACTGATGCGTACTGCGCCCGAGTCCAACCAAACCGTGCCATGGCCCACCTCTTTCAGGTGGGCACAGTACGGAGCGACCACACTAGTCAAACTAACCGCACTTCGGGGTAAAACATTCTCTGGCACGGTTTAACTGGGCCAAGTGTGAGTACACCCTAAAAGTTAATACCTTACCTTTGGAACAAGATGTTGTGTAAAGTCCATATTACTCCACAGTCCATTGTAATATCAAACAGACAGAAATGGGATTTAGGTGGACGTTAGAGTTTATCAGGTGTTACATTTGTCTGGGGATTCTGGGTCAGAGTGCTTACATGTTGCACAGCATGCGTGTATTGTTAAAACATATCTTTTATATAAATGTGTCTTATTTAAAAAGCTACACTGTAGCAAAATTATAATGTAGCCG
The DNA here is from genome assembly GCA_026546735.1 of Forbesichthys agassizii. Taxonomy (NCBI): domain Eukaryota; kingdom Metazoa; phylum Chordata; class Actinopteri; order Percopsiformes; family Amblyopsidae; genus Forbesichthys; species Forbesichthys agassizii. Next base: position 2,592 of record JAODLL010082093.1, on the reverse strand, counting down.
TGCAGTCTGCATAAAGGGATTTCTTTAATGTAACTATGAGATCGGATCCATTTCCCATTTCCAAAAGTCGAACGCAGAAGTTACCGTACGTTTGCGACTCACGTTTCGCTCTATTTCTTATGGAGTGGGTGGGTTTAATCTTGCTTTCCTTCTTTATTTAAAGGTATATTCAGCTATTGTAAGCTAATTGTAAGCCAATGCACTTTTAGTCAAATTCACCAAATAACTCCTGGCTAGCTGTGTGTGCTGAAAAATAATAATCTGGTGCTTCTACACAGCTCACAACAACATTGCCGAATGGCTTCACAATGTGTTTTAATTTGTCGGGGCGGAGCTTCTGAGGGAGTTTGTTTTTATTTGAGCTCGATGTTAGCTTGCGTTATTGCCCAAGATAACCGTCGTTGCAACTCTCAGATATTATATATGTTAGCTTTAACTGTGTGTGTGTGTGTGTGTGTGTGTGTGTGTGTGTGTGTGTGTGTGTATGCGCGCGCACACACACACAGAGGAGCTCACGCCCCCTCTGGAGCTCCTCCAGATGATCGTGTCATGGCTGCAAGACGACCCCCCCCTCGTCCTCGTCACCTTGCTGATGGCGCCCCTCCCCGCCAGCCAGCCAATCAACTCGCTGGACCTCACACCCCTGGGCGGGCTGGTGCGCTGGTGCGTCAAGGCGCCGCTGGCTTATGGACGAGACGCAAAGCCGATGCCGGCCAATGGGAGCGCAGATGGCGAGCCGGAGGCGGGGCCGCTCTTCTCTGCCCTTCATCTGAGTGTTCTGCAGGTCTGTGTGGAAACCCAATGGCAGCTTTTCCGTTATCTGATAATTGCCGGACTTTGACTGGAAAAATCGGGGTCTGAGGGAACAATGGAACGGGAGATTGGCCAGAGAATCGGAGCAGCAGGAGCGTTATTGCAATCACTAAAACAAAAGCAGAGCAGGAAGGCAAAGCTCTCGATCTACCGGGCAATTTTTGTTCCTACCCTCACCGATGTTCGTGAAGGGTGGGTCATGGCCGAAAGTACTAGATCTCGGGTACAAGTGGCCAAAATGGGTTTTCTCAGGAGGGTGGCTGGCATCTCCGTTAGAGATAGGGTGCTGTCACAACAATAATTTGAGCAATAAAATCATGTCCCTCGCTCAGGTGTTCTTGCTGCTGCCCAACGTGCTGAACGAGAAGGGGCTCTTCGGTCGCCTGGCCCTCCTCCAGCTGGACTTCCTGGCCACGCTGACTTCCGACCTCTCCCGTCTGCTGGACCAGGCGGACAAACGGGCGCAGACGTCCACCGCCGCCGATGCGAACCTGCTCTCCCAGCTGGCCCTGGACCGCCTGGCCCAGGCCTTGCAAGTTGCCATGGCGAACGGAGCGCTGCTCTGTCCCCGGGGTGAGAGGAGAAGGAGGAGAGGGAGAGGGGGTGGGGGTTGGAGGGTGGAGGGGGCGGGGGCTCAAATGTTTGTTCACGCCCGGCATTGGAGTGGCGCAGCGTGACGTCCGGCCACTAGATGTCAGACTAAGCGCATCAACGCCTCGCACCAAAATAAATCCTCCATGTTCCAGACACACACACATGCACACCTAGAAGTGCATACGCAGAGCAGTACGCTTTCCTCCTGTCATAATATCAATTCAGTCAGGACCACTATTATTAGTATTTTATTTGCATTATGGATGGGGGGGGGGGGGGGGGAATAGGCAA
>JAODLL010082082.1:0-15512 GCA_026546735.1 Forbesichthys agassizii | reverse complement strand
TATACTGTGTACCAGCCCTGCTGCATACTATAATGTACAGTATATACTGTGTACCAGCCCTGCTCCATACTATAATGTACAGTATATACTGTGTACCAGCCCTGCTCTATACTATAATGTACAGCATGTACTGTGTACCAGCCCTGCTGCATACTATAATGCACAGTATATACTATAATGTACAGCATGTACTGTGTACCATCCCTGCTGCATACTATAATGTGCAGTATATACTATAATGTACAGCATATACTGTGTACCAGCCCTGCTGCATACTATAATGTACAGTATGTACTGAGACATGCTGTGTGACCTCTCTCTTGTCAGATGTAAATGAGTGCTGGCGCTACCCACGCCGCCTGTGTTCCCAGACCTGTGTGAACACCCCGGGGTCCTACGAGTGCTCCTGCACCGCTGGCTTCCGCTTGTCCGCTGACGGAAAGACCTGTGAAGGTGTTTGTTTGAGTCTGTCTGAGGATGTGTATTCTTCCCTGTTTACACGCTCTGTGTTGGTGCGCATGCGTGCGTGCGTGCGTGCGTGCAAACGTGCGTGCGTGCGTGCGTGTGTGTGTGTGTGTGTGTGTGTGTGTGTGCTCTTAAAGGTGAAACCAGTGATGCTGGAGGAAGATTGTTCATATCTGAACCTAATTAAATTAAAACAAAAATACCTCTCCCTTAAATCGCCATAGGGTGCTCTCTCATAAGCTCAGCAACCCAAATTACCAAGGCTGGGATGGTGTTGTGTGGTGCGGTCTGCACCACTTTGTTTGTGTTCTCGTTTACAGAGACAGAGTTCTGTGTAGAAACACCAGATTATATTTTCAGCGCACACACAGACCGGGCAGCGAGCGGACTGCAGGGCGATATGTGATGAATTTGACAAAAAAGTGTATTATCTTACAATCGCTGATTACACCTTTAAAGGCACACTTGATTGTGTTAGAGAAAAACAGATGTCGAGGGCTGTACCGTGGGGAAAAGGGTAGAGAATAGTAAGACTCGCACCATTGTGAGATGTAGGTGGAGCCACTCAAACAAAACTTTTTTCTAACACTGATTTCACCCTCATTCTAGACACATTGTGGAGTCTCCTTTAAATAAGGCATGTACTGTATCTCAGGATAACAAAGGGAATTAACTTTGTTAGATGGCGCTAATTACACACACAACATTATCATGTCATGCCATGCACCACTTTAAAGATATAATCACACCGCTCACGTAATGAACTTGTTTTTAACGTGGCAATAGTGCGGAGAATCCTCTAATCAGGTGAATTGTGACAGTAATGGCATCCAACCTCTAATCGTCAGACGTGAATGAGTGCTTAAGCAGCCCGTGCCGTCAGGAGTGTGCCAACGTCTACGGCTCCTACCAGTGCTACTGCAGACAGGGCTACTACCTCAGTGAGGACGGGCACACCTGCGAAGGTGGGGCGCGGTCTATCGCACATCAACACAATCAATTATGCCTTTGTGTTGGGACTCATTGTGGCTGCTTCCCTTGCTTTCTAATGTGCTCATTACATTACACTGGCACGACCCGGGTTAGTAATCCCATTCATCTTTCTCTTTGACGGCCAGACATCGACGAGTGCACCAGGAGCTTGGGCCACCTGTGCACCTACAAGTGTGTGAACGTGCCTGGAAGTTACCAGTGTGCCTGTCCTGACAGTGGCTACACCATGTCGCCTAATGGACGCTCCTGTCGAGGTGAAGGGCCTACCCCGACCCCATCCCCTCCATGCACGCACAAGCAAGCATGCACACACTAATGCACGCACACACTCACAGACACACACAGACACGCACTCTCACACAGACACGCACGCGCGCACACACACACTCACACAGACACAGACATGCACTCACACACAGACACACACACACATTAAAGATGAGATGTTTCATTCTAATTACTTTTTTTCCTCTCTCCTCAGCCCACTTGATTTAACATTTAATTAATGTACTACGATACTATAATTGGTCACTTTGCTGTGGTTCACTGATTATGCATGCTGTAAAACTTTATTTGCCTTAAAGTTTTCATTTGAGTAATTTTAGCTCTTATTCAAGAACCAATTTTTATGTGTTTTATTAATGGATCTCTCACTCACAATTGAATTATTGCAGGGGCCAATTCCTTTCTGTTTCACCCAGTCATTAGACTAGCCCTTGGGCACTTACTGTGATTTTGTGTGTAGATATTGATGAGTGTGCCACCAGAGCCCATAACTGCTCGCTCGCTGAGACCTGCTACAACATCCAGGGAGGTTACCGCTGCCTTGGGTTCACCTGCCCCCAGAACTACCGCAAAGTGTCGGACACGTAAGTGAGAGAATCACATTCACGTTTGAATGTGTGTGTGTGTGTGTGTGTGAGTGTGTGTTTGTGTGTGTGTGTGTGTGTGTGTGTGTGTGTGATCAACTGTATCTGGAGCCTTGCTGTATCTCCCATGCAGCCGTTGTGAGAGGATAAGCTGTCCAAACTACGTGGAATGCCAGAACTCTCCCCTGAGAATCACCTACTACTACCTCAGCTTCCAGTCCAACATCGTCATCCCGGCCCAGATCTTCCGCATCGGGCCTTCGCCGGCCTACGCCGGAGACAACATCATCGTCAGCGTCACGGCGGGGAACGAGGATGGATACTTCAGCACGCGCAAACTGAACACCTACACAGGTGCGGTATACCTGCACCGCCAGGTCCCACATCCCAGGGACTTTCTCATCGATGTGGAGATGAAACTGTGGCGGCAGGGGTCCTTCACCACATTCTTGGCCAAGATCTATGTCTTCATCACGGATGACTCGCTCTAACACACAGGAAACACTGGACACATTTACACATGACTGGCTCCAGTGTGTCGAACCATGATTAAGCAGACCTTTACTTTTTATTGACACTATGTCCAGATGAGGTTTTGTCACATAACATTACTGGAAGATTCAGACTGATGTCAGTTTGTATGCCATGGCCCTCTCCAAATCAGCATTTACCCCACCTGAACTACTTTATCAGACTGCTATATGCAATTTGCACAACCCATGATCTGCCATGTAACACAATTCATGACAAGAATTTAACTTAACGCAAATTCGGAATGTAAAAAGTAAGTAAATGACAATATGAAAATATAAATGTGAGAAATCAGTCCACTAGAATCATATATATTGCCAATACGGTATGTTATTTTTTATTTTTTTAATATTAATTAATCTGCATAAATATTTGAGCAGGGATATACCTCTAGCTTTCAAGTAGCCTTCTATTTTCATAATGACATGCTGTTATCCAGGTTTGCTATTAATATCATAACATGTTTTCCTACCACGATAGCTTTTATACTGCAACAGTGAGGAAAAACATCATCTTTGGGAGTTCCTGCACATGTAAGCCTATTCCCATTTTGCAAAATATGCTGTTAACAGTATGTTTCTCATCACTAATTTAATGCTGCTGCATATGGCCTGTCTTTGTAGCTCTGTACACATTATCAAAAGGATGTATCATATTTTTTCTTCTGGATTTATAAGCTGCAAACTATTTTTAGTAAAAATATTTAAATTAAGTTGTTGTTCCTCTTGTCTTGTGTTAATGGGGTGTCACGTAACAGTAGGCTACATCAAAACTACATATGGATGGTATATGTAGAGGAAAAAGATCTGTTGAAGTCATTATGGTGTGTTGACTCACTAAACCTGGCTAAGTTGATTTATCATTAGCAGACTCCTCCTCTTTATGCACTGTATATGGAGTATGTATTCTTCATGCAGAGGTTTACAGTATAAACACGGCTCATGTTGGGGCATGTCAAACAGTAAATATACATGCCTATTTACATACCTGTTCACACCTTGCTGGTGAGATCACTCTGAACATGAGCTACTTCCATCAACAAAGATCTGTTTTATAATGGCAAATGAAAGAAAACATCATGTTGTTTCTGATAATAAAAGTTTATAGCTCTCTTAAATCGTACAACAGTGTACAGTAGGTTTTAATAGTGAGACTACATTTTTAAATGTTTTTGCACAAAAAGAGCTATACTACCACCTACAGGATATAAACGATCGTGCGCCCTTATTGTAGGCCTACACCATATACAGTGTAGTATGTATACCAGTAGCATATTCTTCATATAGTTTAATTAATTTATTATTAATTGTACAGAACATAATGTTTATTTTGTATTAACTAGATAAATGCCTTTAAAATTACATTTTGAAATCAATCTCCTTCCATAGCCTTGAGCTTTGCGGTCCTCCAGGACCGCTGTAAACATAGGAAAGGGTGTGAATATCTCTCTGACAGCTTTACTGATGTATGTTTCACAACCAAACAGAGACGCTTACCAACTGTCTGTCCACTCAGATGAGATATACAGCCAAATGTAATTTCCCCACAGGGACTCAAAGGCTATTTGTCATTTCTCAACTGTTCAGGTGTAAGCCCAAAGTCATTGTTCAACATGGTGTTTCTAGCAAACTTCACATTTCAGCCTAGATTTGCTCCTATCTGCTTTTAAATATCAAGTAAACTATTAGTAGAAACAAATAAGTACAAATGTTTTTAACTCTTCAATTTGAAGAAATATATTGTGACTTTCATTACATTGATAGCTGATAATGTGATGTTTATGAGGTGTTGACCTAATCCAAGCTCCAAACATCCTGTCGTTGAGGGGCCATTCTAGGCCACCATACAAATCACCTCTAGTTGACTGATGGCTCCTTCCCTAAATTTGCTTTATTAGCTGCTAGTTTAGATGAACTGGTTTCTGGAACAGTAATGCATGCATCCCAGTGAAAGGAAGGTACCCAGATCAATCATGGTTTAATTAAACAGAAGCTACTGTTTGAAATATCCTATACAAAGAGACAGGGGCAATCAAGGTTTGAATGCTGTGGCTTTCTGAAAATGCCCTCCGTATTATGGCTTGCGTGCCATGAATGCAATGTCTACTGTATCTATGACATTGAGATGTTTCAAAATGATCTGCCTTTTGTAAGAAAGTCAGACATTGACACAGGGCTTATAGCAAAAATGTCTATTTTTGTTTTAACAACAATGGCATAGGAGGTAGCACTAGCAGTATAGCCTGCAGGCCAGACGAACAAGCTTGGAACAGGATGTTCACTGGTTTGGATCCTTGACTGGGTGGGAAGATCTCTCAGTTTCATCAACTGTTGCTAAGATGCCCTCAAGCAAAGGCACCTACAGTAACATCAACGGTTCCGGTGTCACAACTCAGCAGCGGTTGCGGTTTGGTTCTCACACACGGAGAATAAATGTGAACAAGCGCATTGAATCATTAAGTCCCACTGCTGAGGAAATCCGACTTCAGCATGTAATTACACTTTAGTCTCACCATGCTAGTTATTTCTGTTGGCAGGCATGTTACAGCATACTGCGCATCCCACTACATATGATGCATGTGACGCATCTGGAAGCTGCATCGAGGCTGGAGAGCTGGAGATGGAGGAGGGGGTGTTGTAGACACGCTTGTCTTTGATAGCTCAGGTGGTCATCACCCGAGGGAGAGGAGACTGTTAATGGGCATTCTCAGCAGCAGACAAGCACAGGCTAGCGTTCTTGATACCCTGACTGCCATAAAGAGGAGGGGTGGGGTATGCGTCGTTAGCCGAGACTGAATGCTAACCTAGCTTAAAACAGTAGCCATATGGTCACCAGACCCAAACGTTTTGATGGGTTACAGGTCAAGAGCTAAGGGATACAGTTTGAAGGACTGTACTCGACTAGTCGAATGTGTTATATGTCAACATTTGTCATGTCAGCAATCATGTGGACAGCGGTCGGTAAGATACCATTGTCACGACACTTTAATCACACCATGGAAGAGACAAGCAGGACATGGCCATTATAGTTCAGCCTGTAAGCCACCACTTTCTACACTGGGACTAAGAATTGCTTGTGTCAAAAGGTCAGACTCAAGAAGCATCTGTGAGACACAAATATTTACATTTCTGGAAACAGATAGGGGTGCTAATGCAAAGCACATATTTAAATGTGTATGTAAAGGTGCCACAGGTTACAATCCGCTTGGGTGTAGAAATAAACAAAGTAGAAAATGTAGTAAATAAAAATACAAAACAAAAAACATAACATAAGAACGTATGTCTAGATATGTGAGAATAGATCGATTTAAAGATAGAAGATAGAGACAATTAAAGGAGAGCATACACATCACATCATTATTTAACCCTGCTAATGTCCTTTGTGTCTGCGGTATGTGGGGAGGCCTGTAAAGAGCCAGGTTAAAGCCATGGATCAGCCCCAGGGTTGATACAGATATGCTGATCCCCATAGAAGCCAGAGGGGCTTTTTTTTTTCTGGGTGGGAAGACTTTACTGAAATCCTAATCATAGGTCGACACCTTGGCAACAGGCCCTCTGACCAATGGGAGTTGAAGCAGAGGTGATATGCTGCATCATTAACTGCATTCTGACAGAGCGCAAGGTCTAAACATCTCCGGCATGCGTGACCTTTGACACTGCAAAGCACGCTTGTGCTCTGAGGGTTAACTGTATTAACACCAACCTAATTGTCATCATGTTTTCTAGCGTGTTTGCTGATTGGCAGATACCTGAGCCAGTCACAGCATGCAAATATATTGCATTTCAGCTGTAGAGTTCAAAGCATGTAAGCATTGAAACACTAAATGAAGTGATGTTGATGTAATACCTCAACTGACCAGCTTATGGTGTGATATTAACGCAGCACACCTGTACCACATACTGTATATTACAGTTCATTAGACAGTACAGTAGATGGAACCATTATGTCTAACTTGTACATAGTGTATGTAACTGTGAAAGTCATGATGATTTGCATCAATGGGACAGTGCTAGTGGACCATTTCTGATTCAATAATTGGTCTTCTGCTCACCATCGATGCCGTAAATGGTGATTTAGAAAAGGGCCTCCGAGATTTATGTGGCTAAATTTCACAATATTCAGCAAATTAATTTGCAAGACGCAACAGGTACAACTGCAGCGCTTTCATGGCTGTCTGCATACCAATGTGACCGCAGTCTGACTATTACTGCGTTTATCTCTGGCCCCTCCGGCACCACAGGAACCCCTGTGTTCTCTTTCCAAAAGGAATCTTTCTTTAAAACTCCTGTGGGATGTGTACATTTGTTTATGTTTACCCCCACAGCAAAGTGTGTTTATCACAGGCCGGCCCTCTCATTTATATATAATACAGTGGAGGGGTTTCAGTGACTCAAACAATACAGCAGAATGTGCACCGTTTACAGACGCAGGTTCATTAGCAGGGGGTTAGTTAGTGTCGCTAACCATTTTGCTAGCTTGTGTTCTCCTGCCCAACATTGGCAGCTGTATGTTTTATGATAAAGATTGATGCCTCAGTGTTTATCTGGTGTAAATAGCTGCTGAAGGCCTACGCGGCAGTGCGCAGCTCCTTTCTTGACAGACAGCGACTCAATATTCGTATAAACACAAGCAGCAATCAACATAAATCATGTCACTGCCAGTGCTTTATACAATACGCTTGAAGAGATATTATTGTAATGACACGTTGGTTTGTTGTTATTTCTGTCTAATTGTCTAAGTTGTCACTGATGCCTGTTCTTTTGACTCATAAGCAACACGCCCAAGTAATGGTCTCATCGGAGTGGGACATTATCCTAACACTTCACATTAACTTATGGATAGCCTAAGGAACTTTTCCCGTTTACGTTCAAAACACTCCATTTTGACCTGACATCTCACCGTGTTTCTCGCTACCAGTCAAAACCACCAGGGAAAACCGTTGGGAATACGTTATTAAAACTGTGTTATGGGTCGGGGAATGATTTCCAATGCTGGCACACACTGGACAACAACCTTGTGCAGGACTATGTCTAAGAAGCAGGCCAAATAAATCCAATAGCCGGAACACCCAGCTACAAAAAACAACAGAGCTCACCAGCCTGGGGATAAACTGAAAGAATGACATAAATTACATGACATTGCTAGAACTAAAGCTAATCTCTCCCCCTCTCCTCCCCACTAACTATCGCTCTCTTTCCAACCCTGAACCTTAAGCTTACAGGTGTGTTTTCTCACAAAGTCAGCAAAGTTACGGTCAGTCCTATTTTTGAGTTATTATCAATGTCCACATGGTGTGGTTGTCCTTGACTTGAACCATAAATAAAAAGGACGCTGCAGGACTCTGGTACAGACAACAAATCTTTTTGAGGATGAAGCGCTTGTTAGCTTCACTGTTGGTGCTGGCCTGCTGTCTGTCATGGACGCAGAGTCATGGCGATGGAAATGTCACCTCGTTTCAAGCTCCTAGCACAGAGCATGCTGAAGAGGAAGGTGACCAGGCTGAAGAGAGACTGAAGCTAGACATGGAAGCTCAGCTCATAGCTCTCAGAGACATGGTGGTGGAGCAAAGGGTGGTGCTGAGGCACACGATAGCTCGCGTCACGGCTGCCGAGAGCCTGGTAGAGTCCTTGCAGAAGGAGAAAGCAGGTTAGGTAAGAACGTACTGTCAGGGCTCAGTTAGTGACATCATTCATACTGACATGATATCAACATGAAGAGCTCAGATGCAAAAAATGTGTTTGTAAAGTAGCAATTAGCAATACAAAACTGCATTATACATTTCTATATTTGGGATCACTACTTTCACCTTTATTACAATTAAAGTGTTTGTAACTGACTTAAAAGTAATATGTTCCAAACATATAACTAATTATTTCAATATAAACCAAAATATTTCAGATGGCTCTGAACAGACCGTTGTATGTGTGTGTCTACATGCTGTATGCACATCACTTCAACATTAACTCTCTTGCTCCAGCCTTGGAGGCTAGGCTGAATGTCGCTGAGCGTCTTGTGGAGGAGCTGCAGATGGAGAATGATGGTAAATGTATAACATGAATATATGAAGCGAAGGCGAACAGCGTGTGAGAGAGGGGTCTCTGATGATAATTATCTGGATTACATCTTGATTCCATTTGCTTCAGCTCAAGCTATGGAACATGGAGTCACTCAGCAGAAGCTAGACGTTCTGACAGACAGGACCAAAGCCAGCGAGAGCCACGTTGAACAGCTGCAGAAACAGCAGGAAGGCATGTTGACAAAAGATTAGAAACAAACATTGAACATATGGTTGTGTGTTAATAAAGGATTTATTGTTGTTCTTTTTATTCAGCACAACAAAAAGCAGTACAAGAGCTCCAAAACACAAATACCGGTAAACTACTGTTTATGTCCTCATGCCTGTGTATGTGTGCATTATGCACATACACACATGCGATATGTGTTTGTGTATGTACATGTAGCCGATTAGCGCAAACAGCATATGTGAGTGCGTGTGTGTCTATGAAAACGCATGTTGGTCATTTTCAATGTATAATATTCCTTTATTTGTGTCAAAGCTGGCAAAGTTGCTTTTTCTGCCTCTCTCTTGGAATCTGGTAAAGACAGCATTGGAAGTAACTCACATTACATTCCCTTAATCTACAAAAATGTCTTCACAAACATTGGAAATCACTACAGCCCAATTACAGGTACATTAGAAGGAATAGCAGGCTTTTCAACTTTATTGACTATTATTTGGTTAGCAGTGAACTATTGCTGTAGCATGGTGTTAGCAAGGTACTAAATTTGACATTGTTTTCTCTTATACTGCAGGCTACTTCACTGCACCTGTAGATGGAGTCTACTTCTTCAGATTCACTGGACATATAGCCCATTCATCAGTTTCCATGGTGATAAGGCTGTCTAAGAATGGGGTTCCAGTTGTTTTATCAGGGGACCATGCAACATCAGTGTCCAATGACCCTGAGGACAATGTATCCAATGGCATAGTATTGCTCTTACAAGTGGGAGATTTGGTTTCATTACAAGTTGTTGGTTATGTTTGGGATGATGAATACCATAGAACAACCTTTAGTGGCTTTCTGATCTTTCCTCTGTGAGAGGCATAGCTCATATTGTTGAGAAAGAACAGTCTAAATGATTCCAAAGCAACCATGAACCGTGGCATGTCACATAAACATGACATGCCACGCTGCGCTGTAATCAACGATCATCAATGAAATTAAATATATGAATAGATATTTACACAGTGTTAATTGTTATTGCACCACAAACATAGCATAGTGCGTCCGCTCAGTTGTGATAGCACTGCCTCTGCCTATTGAGTGAAAATGAGGGCAAGTTCTCATGCAGTGCTTTTAACAAAGCCCTGCTTGAGGTACTGTGAACACGTTATGTTATGAAATAAAAGGGAGGGGGTGTTGAAGAGCCCCGACAAATTCCTGAGATAAATGTGGGAGAAAATGACATCTCATGAATGTAATCATTGTTTCCTCTGCTTTGGTGATTCACATCATAAACCCCCCGGAATGCAACTGCATCACTATTTGAGCTTTGGCCCGATGCGTTCAGACGCTTTGTTGTGCAGTCATTCACATCATGCGTGCACAAACACACACACACACATGCACACAGCTCAGTCATCTGATAGCCATAATCAACACACAGCACAGGGTTTGAAGCAGAGCGGAGCACAGTAGCTCGGGTACAGTGTGCACACCTCTTTTCACTGTCACTGGCTTTGGTGTGTGCAGTGTTGCGCTTTCCTTTGTATATAACACACACACACACACACACACACACACTATCCACTGTTTATTTTATCTTCTCTTCTCGATACAAACACATTAACAATCACACACACACACACACACACACGCGCACGCACACACACACACACACACACGCACGCACACACTCACACACCATTTTCAGTTGGTTAATTCTATCTCCCATGGAAACATCAGGGAAGATCAATCCTTAAGCTAAGATCTGCAGTCTATCAATATGCTGCACTCACCTGTCACATCTGCATCAGAACCTCTGGCAGCAGCACTGCAGACCATACTGTAGCGAGAACACACACACACACACACACACACACACACAATATGAGTAGATAGAGTCGTTCTGTGGCTACAAGAAATTGTGAGTTTCTGTTAAACCCTAAACTCCATATCTTATTTGGGGTTATAATCGTTACATTAGAAATATTATACTAATATTATTCTAAATTATATTAGCAACATTATACTTTTAATATTATAATGTAAGATGAGGTACTATAGGTTATACACTGTATATAACTGTATTAGCTCAAATGTTTACATGTGTCTGTCTACTACAGAAATACAGTATTTCCTTCCATTTGTATAGGAGACAGAATATATGTACAATAATGTCACCCACCAAATGAACATACTTGTTCATATTTGCAGACATTTTGAAGTGAATGTTTCTAGAAACAGTGGAAGACATGTCACGTACTGTTCTGAGCTTCTCGCCTGTGCTTCACCGATGTCACAACACCAGCATCACTCTGAGATAAGGATGTCGAGGCGGGTTTAACTAGTAATGTGTTTGTGTTATTGTGCAGCACTAAGTAAAATGGCGTCCAGAATCAAGCAAGGGTGTTCAGAGAAACAATTTAGCCCTGTTTATGGAAAGCGCCTGGAGTGCATTGAAGACGTCTCCTTTGAATCTCATGTGCAGTTTAGGAAATACCTGCAGCAATGTAGAGGAGTGTTCCTAAAGACGGATCAAACAGCTGCCAATATGAAAAGGACTGCCATATCCTCTTTGTACCCCAGGCGGTATGAAATGAATACAGCTTTTCTGGCTTACATCTCCCCCTCTTATACACATCTCTGGCTGGAAACATTCTTCTTCATAATTGCCTTTAATTCTATGTTAGGTGCCTAACTCTGCCACTATTAAGGGGTAAGCTAAGCCAGGGAGACATTTCTAACCTTTGTCATCTCGAGTCAGTCATTTAGCGGCAGCGCCATTGATCCATCTCTAAGAATACAAAAACCCTTAAGATGTTTACAATATTCATATCAACATGGCATATTTTAATTGTCTCTAGGCGCTGTTGAAATCCCCATTGGGTCATAATTCAATGCCCGATGAATCAGTGGTTTAGGAAAATGTGTTTTGGTTAAGTCTTAGTGGGAATCAGGAAATTCCCGATACGAGAACCTTAGTCATCATATCACTGGGGAAAGCATCTTTCATCCGCTGTTTCTCTTGTCTCAGTGATCTTTAGGTGTGAAGGCTCATAAGGTGTGACGGTCGTGAGCAGGTTGCGTGCCATCGATCGCTCACTTACACTATGACTCTGCCATATGGTTCCACTGAACTTTGAATGTTAGGGATATACAGTTTATGGGCTGGGTTCAACACAACATAACAGGTTATGTTTAAAGTCAAGCGCTGCACTTAACTACTGTAACTGTTACTTAACAGGAATATTGATGAAGTGTGTGTGGGTGCGCGTGTGCGTGCGTGTGTGCAGACCTGGGCCTGTAAGAGCTATTTTACTAGAAGTCAACTAATCAGATCAGATACATTATCACTTTGAAAACACATTGCTTACAGTACTTCTGCTGTTACTACTGTAAGCCTATTATGAAAGACATCTTGCATTTCATGAGATTACTGCCATATTTTGTAACTAATAATTATGGCAGTAATTCTACATAGCCAGGATTTAAAGTAGAATTTAGTTAATTTTCTACATATTTTAGAGGTAAATTAAAGACAAATCTAATTACAATGCTGAGTATGCAGCAATACTAAAGACTATCCTGAGCAATTTTCTGAGCCCTGCTCAATGCTACCTTTTGTGTATTAGAGCATTATGTACACAATATACACAAACGTATTGTGTAAGTATATCATTTATATGGAATGAAAAGGATTGCCATAAATGGGAGTTTTCATATAGCTGTAAACAGGCTGAAAGCCAGATCTGTACTCTTGCGCTGGGTTCCAACTTCGAGTACCTTGCTTTCGAACTCCCTGCCTGGCTCCAAACATCTGATTGATTTATATTGCCCTGCTAATGTTACTGCCCCCCATTATGGTAGATGTCCTTCTGTGGCTTGAAAGGCATCCACAAATAAAATGTATCATTATTATTAATATTATTATTATTATTATTATTATTATTATTATTATTATTATTATTATTATTATTATTATTATATAAAAGCCTTAGTAAATGATATCTGGTGTTCTTCTTTTGCCACTACAAGAACGTGTCTGGCACAAGCTTACAGTAGGCCCCAGGGTTAGCACCAAACGGGCATTCCTTTCTGCCTAATTTATAAGCAGTCGGATTTTTCATTTATGAACTAACGTGATCAGCAATGAGCAGCAAGCATTCTTTCATGACATAGAAATGGAATATGTAAAGGCAGCTAGTGATCTTCTGACCATTCTAAACATGTACCTTAAAGATGAATGCTCAGAGATTCAGTGTTCCTGAAGGTGATATTTGTTGCATTGGTGGCATGGTTCATCCCTTTTGATCCTTGAATGAACATTGAATGTAAAAGTAAATGGTCCTCTTTGATTTTAACTTTAATTAACATCATGACTTTAACAATATGTTTCTTAAACTGTTCTTAAAACATTATATGTTTTATATATGTATTTGCCTTTAATTCTGTTTTCTGTCAACTGGAAGTGAACAAAAACTTACCTACAGTACACACACGCACACACACACACACACACACACACACACACACACACACACACGCACACACACACACACACGTGCATACATGCACAGGGCGCGGCTTAGAGCCAGCTGTCTCCATGGAAACATGTCCCTGTACCGTGGCCAGGGCCTGAAGATACATATCTCCTCCGAATCCTGAAAACACCAGATTGTACTGCAGTGCATCGCAATGAACCAGACAGTGGAGGTCTACAGTTCATATGCACACAGGAATGCCTTTACCCTCTTCTTGTTACTGTATAATCCCATGAACTAAGAAACGTTAAGTAGCATGTTGTTGTTATTACTATCATATAACTGTCATTGTAGTATAATAATATATCATTTTGGCAGTTAAAAAAACGACATTGTCAATGATGAAACATTTTGAGCTCTTGCTAATGTTGGTTCTAATTTCACAGAGAGAGATACTGTAACTCCTATAGTCTCTGGGGATATGATATGCATAGCCCCGCTAGGTGAAAGTCACTTCCTGCTACAACTGTGTTGAAAGCTGATTTGTGTAAAGTTGCAGTTCCAAAAAGCATTTTATTTTATTATAATTTTACAGCAGTAGCGCACTAGCCTGCTATCTTAAACACACGACTATGACATATCGTGCGTGTGTTTGGATGAATGCACCCCCCGCATCTCATACTCAACATCAAGCTCTGGAGTTCTGCCTGGCCTGACTGATGAAATATTACAGTTTACCTGTCATCAAAACCCCTATACCTGTTATTGAGATATGACCCTGTTGCTTTTACTTCACATGCAATTTTCATGGCGGCATGCCCTATTTGCATTGATCCTCGCCGGTGTATTAACGGCACATTAACGGCCTGCAGCCGACCGTTGTTCCAACTCTCCACAGTCACACACCGCACCGATAGTCACTGAGTGCACCTCTCTTTGTCAGCGGGAGCCTACAGTATACAGTATAGTATGAGGACTGCGGTAACTGTGTGATTGTCACATTATTGTTGTTGTTGTACAGTACAATAATAAACATTCGCATGGCTCATATTTTTCTGACCTGCATGTCTTCTTTAATCTGTGCATGCACCAAACCCATGACAGAGGGAAGAGAGCATTGTGCACTTAAGAGCTCTGTATGCAAAGGAGTAGCGAGGACGTGAAAACATGAGTGTGAGCCACCCACCATTAGTGACGGTGGGCTGCGTAGCACAAGGGTAATTCTGGACACAAGTCATGGAGAATCCCTTTGCTTTAACATGTTAGCAAACATACTTATAACTACAAGAAATAGATTATTATAATATAATAATTATAATACATGAATATGAATAATTATAATACATGAATATGGTACTGACCATAGTAGAAGCATAATCATGAATAATGTGTGTACATTTGCTTTTTACCTCGATCAAGTTCAGAGCGAATGGAAAAATAAAAGGCATCTAACTTTCACTGCTGTGGTCTCTCATCATGCACCACGGCATATTTAAGTGCTTTGAGGTTCTGCCTTTAAATGATCAGGGTTACCTGCAGGGCTGTGTTTTTCTCTTTTTGCCCCATTGACTCTAATATGGGCTTCCTGAACAGGTTATATCCAGACTTGTTCCCACAGGAGCTGATGACTCAAAATTATTCTGGGATGCACAATGGGTATTATGGGCTCTGAAAACAACATCATTTATTTCATCCAAGGTTTTCAAACATTAAAAGATAAATGCAGAAACAGATTAGATATAATTACAGTGTGTTGCAACTACTACAATCAGATCATGTTATATATTTTCCAAAAATATAGCTGAAATAAAATGTGGGATTGCTAGAACGCAACATGTTTGTCAAATTGACTATACCAAAATGCTATAACATATATATATATATATATATATATATATATATATATATATATATATATATAAAATAAATAAAAACAATATAACTCTGTA
>JAODLL010082071.1:0-15512 GCA_026546735.1 Forbesichthys agassizii | reverse complement strand
TGTGGGAGAGCTTTGGAGAAGCCATGGAGAAAGACTTTCGGTCAGCACCAAAGTGTTTCTGGAAAACCGTCCGCCACTTTAGGAGGGGGAAGCAGGGAACCATCCAAGCTGTGTACAGCAAGGATGGGACACTGTTGTGGACAAGTGTGTCTCCGTAATGTCCGGTGCAACGATAGCGCAGTGCTTTATTTACTGATTTAAATTAAAAATGTATTTTAATCAGTGACCATAGCCTACAAATTTAACAACTTTACAAGACCTGTAAACAGCCAAAGTCCTGTCGTTTAGTTTCCAACAATTTCCTCATTGTTAATTAAACATCTGATTAGGACATTGATTTATTTACATAGTTGGTCGTCATGCATGTCAATCAAATTACCGCTCCTGTCAAGTAGGTGGGTTCTGATGCAGTTAGCCAGCGCCCTGTGTCCCAGACTTAACGTAAAAAATAGCTGGCTCAGCAAGACTAGCTGGTGTCCAACTGCTGTTGCATACACCTTTGTGAACTAGCTTCCTGCTTTAGTATTCCCAATTTCTTTGGATGATAAAAAAAATGTTTTGGCATTATTGATATATCATATGGTCTAAGTATTGTAGAGACAACTTTATCTAATGCATATAAGCACTATTAATTTGAGTTAATACTAATATAGCTACATTTGTTACTGCACAGATCCGCATTTTCCACGGTCACCACTTAACACACACATTTTCCACATCAACTCAAGATACTAACTCAACATTCTAACTCAAGATACTATGTTAGCATTGGGAGATATTTATAGAGATGTCCTTTAAATAAGAGGTACATTTATTTGAGATAAGTAGTGTGTAACTGCTGATAATGCATAAGGCTTATGACTCTTATCTCTATCACCCAGCTCTATGTGTGGTGAGGACCATGAGGCCGTTCAAGCTCAGAAGATCTGGAAGAAAGCTATCATGCTGGTGTGGAGAGCTGCAGCCAATCACAGGTCAGTTCTCTGGGCTTATGGAGCTAATAGACCAGTGTTGGCGGATGACAGGCTGTGGCTCAACAATGGCTTGTGTGTTCTCATTAACTACAAAGTGAAAAATAAATATATAGAATATTTAACCTTTAAAGTTAATTATGAATGACCTGTAATGAATAACTAAGACTCATGCCACATGATGCTTTTAATATTTTTTATGTCTTTTCTGATCCTGCCACTTAGATTCATGAGTTTTTTAGAAATAAGTATGACAGTGTAGTGTGAAATATAATATGAAGTCACTATATCAACACTGTTTAAAGCGTTGACGTTCTCTATAACTATCCCATTGTGCAAACAAATCCATGCTTTATTTGCTGTGTGCCTCAGGTATGCCAGTGTCTTCCTGCAGCCTGTCTCAGATGACATCGCACCAGGATATCACAGCATTGTACACAGGTGAGGCTGTGTACAATGCAAAAGAAATATATAGAGCTGGGCAATATATGGCAAAATACAGTTTGTTTGTTTGTTTGTTTGTTTGTTTGTTTCCTTATCAGTGTTGGAGCCTATAAAGACCAAAATCCTTATAGGCAAGTTGTGCCACTTGGTAGCCATCTTGGAACTTCTGGACATTTATTTAGAATGTACTTAATGGCATTAATAGGGAGACAGCCATAACCACTCTTTCAGTGATCATTGGAACATAAGAACGTTTGATTTTGCATTAAAATAAGCCTTTTCAAGCAGTTTTTCTCCATTTTATAATTCCACTATGCGTGCGCAAGATTTCACGACACCGACTTCATTAATGGCCGTTGCCGGCTAAAACAATAACAAACCGCTTAGAAACACACAACAATATTGGCAGAATCGGCAGAATGTGTGTAGAACCAGCTTGTTGTAACACATTACTTAGTAATGCGTTCGAGTACTCATATTCGTTTTTTGTTGTAGCGATTAACATTAGTTTTGTTGGTTTTGCAGTCCAAGTAATACATTATTAGTTAGATTTTAAAAAATGTAATATGTTACTAAATATTTTTCCCCTGTTCCCCTATTTTACACTGCTTCACACAAGACGATATCTTAGTTATTCCACGCATAGACTATAGTCATACAGAGACAATTCTTATCATACCACCATGAAAATGTAAGATTAAATAGGCTACCCTTACCTTTGACTATTACCTTTGTCTTTTGTTTGTTCATACTGTACATTTTTTGCCCAAGTCTGGCTTGCAGGAAATTCCTTGAAAATCCAATTGTTCTAAACAGCCTAGCCTAGCTAAACTGCATCAGCACTACAGTACTAAAGTTAAAAAATATAGCAAACTTTATTGAAATACTGGCATCAGCCTTCAACCACCAAAGTACTAATATACCTCTCACAAGATTTTAAACGTTACTTTACCGTTGATTTTATTTGTATGTATTTCCCAGTCAAACAACTGCTAACTCCATTGACTGCCATTCAAATTAGGTTTCTATCACCCAAAAATGGGCGGTAACTACAGACCTACAAGTTGACATCAGGTCTGCAAACTAGGTCTGCAACCAGGGTCGGACTGGCTGGGAGAATCGGCGAATTTCCCAAACTGCCGATCAATGTTACAACCGCGTAGTAGCCTATATGTAGGCCCACCGTGCAAAAAAGAAAAGAAAAAAATGCAGTTTAATCTGCAGTTCTCACATTGAGCACGGCCTGAATACTATGTCACAATTTTACTGGTCCGATACAAAATCCAAAAGAGGGGGAGGTTCGCCGAACCCCTGTCAATACCTGAACAATGCACTTAACAGAGTTTATTTATTTGTTTAACAACAAAGAACTACAGAAGTGCAATCGAGGAATATTTAGAGCTTTTATGTTTTCGTTTCTTCTTCAAATAAAAGTATAAGATGAGAAACGGCAAGTGTGGGGAAAAAATGAGTAGAAACGAGCACTCCAAGGCAGCTAATTGTCAAAGTAAAAAAAAAGAAAAAAGAACACGTTTACACCATCGTCAACACCAAGTCAGGGAGACGGTAATCAACTTGCATGCCGCAGTAGCCTATGTTACAACCTGGCTCCAGGCCGTAAACCAAACAAACCAAACTCTTAACTAACAGAATAACCTAGAATGATGTGTGAATGTCTGTAGGTGTACGTACTGAATATATGTAGTGCGTGTTGCATGCTAACCAAATTAAGGAACAACCCAAACAACATGTGTGGTGCCAGGAGGGTCACACAGACAGTGTGCTGCACACACCTATATATGTGACATGCCCAGGTGCACTTAATTAGGGCCTATATATATAGCCAATAAGGACCACAGGCCTGCTAAAACAAAGCATGGCCGTCAAACCTACCAGGCAGGGCAGTAGAACTACCGAGACGTCAGGTCAGCATTTAGAAAATTAAGGGAGACAGTAATCAGCCCACACTGTCGGCTCACTCAGCTGCACAAATCGCCCAATCTCTGACAAGCTGTCACTGAGATCACTTGTATTACTTGCGGGAGGCGTGTTGCATATTGCCAGTGTCAATGAGGAAGTGGATGACCGCAAACGTGGGCTGCATTCTGGCAAAAAAGAAAACGGTAATTTTATGAATTCTATGAATATGTATGCCAGAGATGTAGAATAAATAATAGGAAAACTGGGGACACTATAATCCATATAGTGTAATTTTGTTTATTTGTCGCCGCGCTCACTGTATATTAGAACTGCATAATTTCAGGCCTAGCTGAAAGCTCTTGCTGTGCCACCGCTGTAACTTTTCTCTGTTTGTTATAAATCGGACTTGTTGTGAACTTTACATATTAATGAATCATTAAAACAGTCTATGAATGGAAGAAAATGTGAACGCAGGATATTTGGTCTAGAATGGCACAAAACATGTCAATCAAACGCCATTCAAAAAGTGCAAAAGTGGTGTGTATAGGCCTACATATACATAAAGTATATTATAATTTTTTGACTTTTTGCAACAATCAGTATCAATTGAATATGGAGTTATGGCTTTGTACTTCTCCAATGGATTCACATGTTTGTGTGAATAATAACCATTCATTTTAAGTGACTACTTTGTTGGGGGGGGGGGGGTGTACTGTTTTGTATCGGCACAGAATGTTTCCTATGATGTTGTAACTAAGGGATTCGCTAGAAATAAATATTTTTTATGCTTATTTCAAAACGTTTTTACTCTAGTGTTCTAATTCGGGAGCTAAACAAGACATGGCACTTCTGTAAAGTGCAGCTTTGCATGCACAGTGAATGTGCACAGTTTCGCACTGCCGCCAGACTCAGCGCATAAGGATATGCATTTGAGCCTGACCCCGACGGGCCCAGACTTATTTATGCCCCTCGGGCCGGCTTCAGGCCCATTTTCACTTCAGAGTTCACATGCAAGCCGGGCTTCGGGCCGGTTTTAGGTTCATCCTCCTTTTTATATTTTATTTCTACTTTAATTAATTAAAATAAATGATAAGAAGTTGATGATGGTAAAACAAAGATGCTGCGATCAACACCAACTACAAAGTGTTTGGCTCAGTTCAGCACGTCGGGGCATTTCTTTGAATCCTGTTTTAGAACTCGAGAAGGCACAGACTCACTACGTGGCCATGATGTGAATCAAGTGGCCGGCGCCGGTGAAGCCTTTCCTATCCGCTTACGGATATCTCTTTGACTTTGATGACAGTCGAAACATTGTAAGAATTTGTACGATGGCTGGTAGGAAGTCCTAGTTTAATTCCTAACGGTGCACCGATCAGTTTATATAGCCGGTTGTGCGATGTGCCCCATATATTTAATGTTCTTGCAGTTACTTATCATTATTACAAATGTAAGCTATTGTCATAATAGGCTATTGTTTATCTCACTGAATAGAGTAGTCTACATGGCTTTATTTTCATCAAACTGGTTCTTTCGTGATAAACTATTTCACCTATATGCTGCATTGTATACGTTAATGCAATGAACGCAACAAAGGCACTATAAAAATAACCTATTACAAAATGCAGTGACAGTTAAATAAAATATTATGATGTACCTGTTCCGTTCGTCATCTCGAGAAAGTCTACCACAAACACACATAGGCTACAGGCTGTGTAATGGGGAAAGGACGAGAAGAAAAAAAAAATGGGCTGGGCTTGGGCCTGAGTGTCTCAGGCCAGGGCCGGGCTTGTGCCTAGATTTGAGGCCCGTTCAGTGTTCTAAGCTACGTCATATGCTTAGCATGAAGCATAAAATGGCCTTCACACTAAACACATTGGCTGGTCTACCGAAAGGATGCCGTCTCTGTTTTGCTAGCAAGCATGTTTATTAGTATAATTTTGTTAAATGCAAGTCTATAGCACCACTTTAAGCCCATTTATGCTTCTGCGTCAAAGTTGCACCGTAATTTACGGATAGGACGTATCCTACACGTCAGCCTACGGCGTAGGGTACGGTGTAGACTCACGTGCACCTCCCAAAATGTAATTACCCGTCTGTCCATATGGGCGTTATCGCGCTGCGGGCCTCTGCGGCGCCACCTCACAATAGAGATCTTCACAGGTCCAAACATTTTTACCCGATCAAAAATGAACCAAAGCATTTTTCACCCGACCCAATGTGCATAAATCCCGAGGCGTTCCCAGGCCAATGTGGTGATATAATCTCTGCACCTAGTCCTGGGTCTGGACCACCTCCCAAGGGAGGTGCCCAGGGGGCATCCTTACTAGATGCCCGTACCACCTCAACTGGCTCCTTTCGACACAAAGAAGTAGCGGCTCTACTCCAAGTTCCTCACGGATAGCTGAGCTTCTCACCCTATCTCTGAGAGAAGCCAGCGACTCTCCTGAGAAAACCCATTTCAGCCGCTTATACCCGTGATCTTGTTCTTTCGTTCATGACCCACCCTTCATGACCATATGTGAGGTAGGAATCAAAATTGCCCGTTATATCGAGAGCTTTGCCTTCCGGCTCAGCTCTATTTTCATCACCACGGTGCGGTAAAGCAATTGCAAAACCGCTTCCGCTGCTCCGATTCTTCGGCCAATCTCTCACTCCATAGTCCCCTCACTCGCGAACAAGTCCCCGAGGTACGTAAACTCCTTCACTTGGGGTAAGGACTCATTCCCCACCTGGAGACTACGCCTCGATATCCTGTCCATGAATATCACAATCGGGATTGAAACCAACCCCCCACCTGAAACGAGTCCGACTTACTGCCGAGAATCCGTACACAGTGTGTAGAACTGTTTGACTACCTCAGTGACCTCCCCCAGGGAAATTGATGATGATCCCGCATCAGCCTCCAGCTCTCTCTATCACAGAAAGCATGTCAGTCGAATTCAGGAGTTCCTCAAAGTGTTCCTTCCATCGCCAAATTACCTCCTCAGTTGAGGTCAACAGTGTCCCATCCTTGCTGTACACAGCTTGGATGGTTCCCAGCTTCCCCGTCCTAAGGTGGCGGACAGTTTTCCAGAAACACTTTGGTGCCGACCGAAAGTCTTTCTCCACAGCTTCTCTGAAGCTCTCCCGCACCCACTGTTTTGCTTCTGCTACGGCAGATGCTGCAGTCCTTCGGGCGAGTTGGTACCTTGCAACCGCCTCCAGAGTCTTCTGTGACCACATATCCCGAAAGGCCTCCTTCAGTCGGACAGCTTCCCTGACCACTGGACCACCCCTTGACCCAACTCACCACCAGATGGTGGTCGGTAGCCAGCTCTGCCCCTCTCTTCACCCGAGTGTTCAAAACATGTGGCCTCAGATCAGATGATACGATCACAAAATCGATCATTGACCTTCGACCTAGGGTGCTCTGGTACCACGTACACTTATGAGCATCCTTATGTTCGAACAGGGTGTTTGTTATAGACAGTCCATGACTAGCACAGCAGTCTAACAACAAACGCTTGTTTGGGTTTAGATCCGGGAGGTTTCTCTATCATTGCCCACGTGCGCGTTGAAGTCTCGCAGTAGAATTATGGAGTTCCTACTGGAACCCCATCCAGGACTCCATTCAGGGTCTCCAGGAAGGCCGGATACTCCGAACTGCTGTTCGGTGCATAGGCACTGACAACAATCAGAGTTTTCCCCCTCACAACCTGTAGGCGCAGGAAGGCGACCCTCTCGTCTACCGGGGTAGCCGGGAGCTTGCTAGTATCCCCACACCTGCCAGGTGCCTCACATCCTGGGCAACTCTAGAGTAGAATAAAGTCCATCCAGGAGAATGGTTCCAGAACCAAGATGTGCATAGAGGTAAGCCCCACCAGATCTAAATGGTAGCGCTCCACCTCCTGCACAAGTTCTGGCTCCTTTCCCCACAGTGAGGTGACGTTCCACGTCCCCAGAGCCATGCAGCCTCTGCAGCCCGTGTCTGGTCTGTCGAGGTCCCTGACCTTCGCTTCGTTTGACAGTGCACCCGACCCTTATGCTTCCTCCCACAAGTGGTGGGCCCATAGGATGAAGAGGAGGATGGTGCCATCTTCTGGGCTCCGTGGCAAACCCAGCCACCCTCTGGGCCTGGCTCCAGACTGGGGCCCCGGGCTTCCTCCGGGCAGGGTAACCTCTCCTCTTAAGTGCTCTTTCATAGGGATCTTCTGAACCATTCTTTGTCTGGCCCCTCCCCTGAGACCACTTTGCCTTGGGAGACACTACTAGGAGCACAAGGCTCCAGACAACACAGCTCTCAGGATCATAGGGACACATAAACCTCTCCACCACGATAAGGTGATGGTTCCCGGAGAGGTAAAAAGCTACATATGATAATGTAAACGTATGTATTCATTAATTATCAGGACCAGTTGGTAAATCGCATTTATGTCAGACCCGACCCAGATCTGAGTCAATCACTCAAAAGTTGGAACCGGTCGGGTCTCTGACGACCCGTGAAGACCTCTACCACACACGTAGAAACGCATTGTGAAGCAAAGCGTAGTACTAAGGCTTTGTTGATGTGAGCGGTGTTAATTACTTTGTATATGTTACTATTTACGGAGCCAGGGCTGTGTATAAGTATCGGATTCATTTTTTTAATTATGTCCTGACAGGCCATCGCCTCACAAATCTTCTGGTTTGAAATTTCTTCCGCCTTTGTCCGAAGGTCTGCGCCGCCAGCTATCCCATAATCACGAGCTCTTGTCACATGACTACATAGAATATAAATGGGAGTGAACCTTCGTCATATGAATATCGGCGTGTGATGCTGCAAGTTTGCAGTGCCTTTTAGGATACAATGCCTTTCCTCCCAGATTGAGGTAAAACAAGAAGGATAAAAGCTAGGTGTCAGAGTGAGATGTCTGTGCATGGAATGGCAGTGGTTGGTCCCAACTCATTAGAGTATAAGAGGCCCACTTCCCTTTTATTAGCTGTTTGGTTTCAACATGATTACTTACAGTAACACTTCCTTAGCATACGTGTGTGACTGCCTGGTTGCTCCACAGGCCCATGGACCTGTCGGCCATCAAGAAAAACATCGAGGCGGGCGTGATCCGCACCACGGCGGAGTTCCAGCGCGACATCATGCTGATGTTCCAGAACGCCGTGATGTACAACTCCTCTGACCATGATGTCTACCACATGGCGCTGGAGATGCAGCGTGACGTCCTGGAGAATGTGCAGCAGTTCTTGGCTACACAACTGATCATGCAGACCTCTGACAGCGCCATCTCCACCAAGAGCCTAAGGGGCCGCGAGGGGGGCCGCAAGCCCGGCGAGCCTGCCGAGAAGGTGGGTGAAGATAGGGGGTGATATGGGTCCGCGTGTCACCTTTGAGAGTATGTTTGCTAAGAAGCTCGTCGTTGTCAAGTTTGTTGTTGCTCAGACATAATTTGTAGTATTATCCTCCCTTCGTATGTCCTGACCTCCTGACCTCTGGTATCAGTACAGTAGGCTAAAGTGATGCATGGGTCCCGCAAACTGCCAACTTAAGCCTGTGAAGCAATGGAATATAGACATACCGATTTGTAATAACGCAAGTTTCAAAGGGACATAACACTGGCTCAGACAATAGCAGAGCCACCAAAGTCTTAAATGCCTAATGTCTCTGGAGCCACGGCAGGCTACAGCAATGTGAGTGAGCAGTAGCCTTGCTAAACTAGGCTTATTTAATTGTTTCCTTTAACTGTTAGCAATAGGCTACGCTAGCATATTAAATGGTTGCATAGCCTATAGGCAGTATCGCATCTTTGAGGATTGGAAAATCCCTGTACACAAATGTTTCAGTAGATATTTTTTACTTGGTCGGAACGCTGCGTCATTTTGACCCAACCCACCCGCACCCGCAATATTTTGTGATAAGCTTATCCGAATCTGCCCAACCGTGGGACCCGCGCATCACTATTAGGCTACATCCTATTGGACCAAGACAGCGATCGGCCAAGAAGTACCGCATGTATAACGTGTAGGAGTCTTTGTTGCAGCAGAAGACCTACATATCCTACACACATGCAAACATTTGTACATAAAAGGTGGACTCATGGCTTATACCTTTTGTCAAATTCTGCAATTCATCTTCTCATGGTCTGCTGTCTGCCTGTTGTGTGTGCACACTAAAATAATAATCTGGTGTTTCTACACATCCCGGGCCCTGTAGACCGCACCACACACCACTATCCCAGCCTGGGCAATGTGTGTTCAATGTGTGGGGCGGTGCTTCTGAGGACACACCTATGGCATTGAAGGGAGAGGTGTTTTCGTTTTGATTGCGTTCACGTATTCACAATCTTTCTCCAGAATCCCTGACTTCACTTTTAAAGCTTACATACAATGTTCTTAATCTTAAGTAGTTACTCCTACCAGCAAGGAAGGGCTGTTATAAACCACTCCTGTTATGTGAAGTGAAAACCACACCACAAACACACACATACTTTGTATTTATCCATTCTTCCATTCAGTGCAGGGATTCAATGGCCTCTTCTTTCATTAAATAATTGAACCGTTGTTCTTCGCTACCATTACATTTAGCTGATCTCACTCATGTGAATCAGGTGTAATGTAGCAGGGAGACATGTGAGACATGCAGGGCAGTGACCCTCCAGGACCGAAATAGAATAGCCCTGAACTAAAGTAATAAAGCACACACCTGTACATGCATCAAGACTAGCTCTTAAAGGCATAGCCGCTCTTATGCTGCGTTAAAATGGAACTTGTGAGCACCGTGACTACAACATGCGAAGTCATGTACACTGAAGCCTTGCGTTCAAGTGGTTAATCTTTAAAATAGGCTAATAATGCCTAATTCTCTATAATTAATTAATTTATTGTAAAACCATGTTCTGCCTGCAGCTCTGCCTGACCCTCCTGTTTCTAGTGTCTCTGTTCAACTGAGCCACATGTGCAATGAGCACACGTGGGTGGGGGGTGATAATGTGTCTGTCTGCATTATGTATATTAATGTTGTTCTTAAACTTGGTACACACATTCAGAATGCTATAAAGACTCATGCAAAAACATTATTTCTGACTATAAGGACCAGTGTTACCCAGAGTCAGTCGGTGGGTAGCATCTCTTCTAGTCCTGATCTCCTGTGTCTGCTTCACCTGTCTGCCTCTGTGTGTTGCTGCTGCTATTAGTCTGTGCCTAATATTCCTTGTGTATGTGCATGCCTAACAGTGTGTATGAGAGCACATGCGCTCTTGAATGTGTGTGTGTGTGTATTCTCTATTTTCTCACTCTGTTTGTCCTCCTACAGGACAGTGTCCCAATGGCCTCTCCTGCTTTCCTTCTCTCTCTCTTTGTAAGTATTGGGGTCCACCCTCCAATTTAGCCAGCACCCAAGCTACAACCCACACTGAATGCAGAGCCATCTGTCATCATTGCCCTCTCACACACACAACCCACATCACCCTCATGAACCCAAGTTGCGTCTACACACTATGATGTGTAGATACAACTTTAGTGTGTCGATGCTGTTTTATTCACACCCACCCCACACACACACCATAACAAAACAAAGGCCGATCGGCACTTCAGTCAACCTTCAGTTAATGACCCCATGCAGGTTTTCCATGTCTTTTGGTGGTATTTCATTTTTGTGTTTTCGTGCAATCGTTTGTGCAGTTTGGTTTATTTTCTTTGTTTTTCATCACATCACCGTTGTTGATTTGGTTCTTCATTTGGTGGGAGCAAACCTTTTGAGATGGGCTGCTGTGTTTGTGACGAAGTTCCTCTTAAAGCTGGTAAACCACCCTTTTAATCCACCCTCCCATTGCACCTGTCAACACTCTCCCCATCTGTCACTACAGGATGGAGGCACTAGAGGGCGCCGTAGTGCTATGGAGGCTGACCTCAAGATGAAGAAATAGAAAAGGACAGATGAGACTGCAGAGAAGATAGCTTACTGGAAAGTTGGGTGGCTTCACCATGCCTCGTTTATCCCAAAACAAGCATATTTATTCCTTAAATGTTCAGAGGGCAACACTTACTGTGTTCTGAGTTCTGTAGATGGTCTACTTCTCAGAGTGCTATGGAGATTTCATTCCAGTAATCCACACAGCCTTGCTGTCAGGTCCTGTGTTGCCTAGTACCAGTATCAGACTAATTCTATAATACATTTATTGGAGATACATTTTTTTGCCTTTTTCTACCCAAAATCAAATACAATATCTTGATAACTTTATCCAGTCATACTGCGTCCCCACAATAATTGATCAAATAGTTTGCTGTTCAGTAGTGGATCAGATTGTGTGCTATTGGCAGATGTGTACACTTATAGTACGTAGCAATTGGTATGGAACTTGGTAAAGTAACATGTCTCTTGAACATGTAAGATGTAGCCTATACAGATGTAGATGTCGGCTACTGGAGACTAATTTGTGTTTGTGTATTTGGTCGTATTACAAAATTAGGTTTGTACATGTGTAATGGACCATGTGTAAAGTGGTATTTGATTAGCAGATACATAACTCTACATGAAGCCTATCATGTTTTCTGTTGTACATTTTGTTTATTAAAATTATTTGATTTTAAGAGCTCCAGATTAATACTAATTTAATTTAGAATGTTTTCATGTAGTGCATAGCACCTAAACTAATTAAGGTGAAAAGGAATGTAATTATAAAAGTGCATTGCTCTTTTTATGCTATTGTTTAAACGGCATTGCGGCTATATTTTTGAGTCTTGGTGGACTGGTTTAAAACAAAAAATACAAACTTTCAAACATTACGTTTCACTGTTTTATAAATTTGCAAATGTTAAATACATTAATTGGGGGAATAGATTCCCACATGACAAATGTCAGACCTGCTCACTGGATTTACATTCATATGGTTGCTTAGGTGTGTGAAACATGTGTTTCACATTGGTTGAGTAAACAACATTGAGCATTATTGCACCAGAAAAAAAAATCCCATTCAATTTCTTAGCCTATAGAGCAAAAGCCCATAGGCTAGTTCTATGACAAACCTATAGGAGCAATAGCCTATAGCAGGGCTATTCAATTACAAATCCAAGTGGGCCAAATCTTAAGAGAAACTGTAGGTGGGCCACACATTTTCGGCAATAATTTACGTGAGCTTCTACGAGAGCGAGACAACGGAAGCATCCACCAGCAGCTTGGTTAATGTTCAATGTGTCAAGTCAATGGCAAAGGTTTTCTATACAATTATAGGATGCTGCGTATCTCTGGAATAAGGGCTTTTGCACAACAAAATAGTAGTCATGTCCACATGCGTCCAGTTTGCAATGCGACTAGTACCATACCCAACCATTATCTTCACCTACAGGAGCTATGTGCAGACACGTGGACTTGTCACTCAGTATATTTAACTAATGTATAGTGGTCGAGGGTGGGCCACATCGGGGCAGTTGTCATTTGGCCCGCGGGCCGCTAATTGAATAGGCCTGGCCTATATAGGCTAGTTCTGACAAAGATTATCAAAGCCATGAAGCTAAGAATGTATAGGCTACGTGTAGTACGTCCTAATACCACATACTGCTAGTAAAAATCATGAATGACGGGGCTCGCGGAGGAATAGAGCTTCTTCTTCACCAAGCGGTACTCAGTTTTAACACCTTGTCAGTAACAAAAATGTGCTTGAAAGGCGACCAGTCGTCGTTCTCCACCTTGAACACCACGGACAGTTCGAACGTTGGAGTGACGCTGGGGTCGGTTGAGATGCTCCCCAAATGTGTCAGTGCGCCCTCGTGTTTGTGTTGCAGGTACACCTTGATGGACGCACCACGAAGTCCGCACGGCTCGTCGGCCGAGGAGCGCACCATATCCCGGGCAACTCTAGAGGACATCTGGCAGGGCAGAAGCAGAACCTGACAGCGCAAGGCGTAGCCCTTGGCCTCAGAGAGACACAGTTGAATCTGCTGGATCAGGTCCCGCTGGATAAACCCGGCCTCCTCGGATCCTAAACATGCTTCAATGCCTGTTAAAAACATACGGGTGGAAGGGGAAAGTTAGTCTGTGTTTGTAATTCCATTTAAAACAAGTGGGCAATTATAGCTTCTAATTGCCTATACTTTCTGTATGCTACGTTCTCTTAATATTTGCTATACTGTAGATCTATTGGCTATATCCAAATATGTTGTAGCCTAGCCCTAGATTATAAGATGCCGTACGTCTGCAGTTTCTTTATAACTTACTCGGCGAGTTCTTCTCCGTGTAGTATCTATCAACACTCCCCCGGCGGATTGAATTTATTTTCTCGCTAGACGACGCGAGATGTAATGAATAATTTCCTATCATCCTAACAAAATATTCCTCTTCTGACAAGACTGGGATTCCTTGCCCAAAGACGAGAGCAGTTGTATAAACCATTCTGACTCTTTGTGTCGCACCGCCGGTGCCTTAATACTCTGTCTAACACGATATATTTGATCCATGTAGAAAGTCGGGTTAAATTAATGCACTGTAAGCACAGCAGCGTGTATATATAGTCCACTGGATCTAGGTTGCATCAGCTGAGCTGTTCGTGTGGGAGGGCTTTAGTTGGGTACACCAGACCAGAGGCGGGTTTGAGCTTGAGCAACACCACTGAATGGTTGAATCAGCTTTGGCTCACGCAACATGCCCACGGACTTGCGTTCTAGAAATTGGTTATATTTCTTGGCTATTGCGATATTCACAGGCTTCTCAAGACCCGAATCAAGTCACGCAGAGTTTCAGCAGTTCTATCAAGTAGGCATTGCAAACTATGGTTTTCAACTTTACTTTTGTAATATTATTTCTAATAGGCTACAACAAGCAGGCATAGTAAAAATCGACCACTTCATTCCACCAAAATCATTCTATGGGCTAGTCTAAATGCAGTAGCATTATGTGAGTTAAATATGCTGTAAGCAGAAACCCGAGAGCTAGCTAAAAAAAAGGAGAGAGAATGAGCATTTGAAAAACAACCAAAAAATTCACCTCTACACCCCGACACGCCCCCATGCTCCACCGTGCATGAGCACGTGGAGTAAGCAGCTTGGCTCATCCCTGCTCGACAGTCAGATGTGTGTCAATGTGGCATGTGGCAATGTCAGATTCGCAGGTAATACAAAACTTTGTTTTATTTTTAAAGTATCACCATTTTTGCAGATTAAACAGCCTATTAGATCAAACGTAAGAATGTAGAACTTCGTATTAGAAAAAAAGTAGTGATCCATCATACATTCTATCTGGTATGGTACAGTATAGTTACCTAGGCTATTGTGCTACGGTACAGTACTGTACAACATTTTGGGGGAATTATTTACAATATATTGTAGCTTTAGATAACACATAATAAGTGCATAAGCTACGATTCTGTTATTACATACAACGCCATTGATTACATCCCTGTACTAATGGCTACAGGAAAGCAACCTTAGTTGCCGTATATAGCATAACTATTACAGGTGTTACGCCTAATTATGTGTCCTGTTGGATTCAGTGACCCTTTCGAAACGATGTATGTTAAATAAAGTAGAAAAAGCATGAAAACGTTCGATAGATCTATAAATATTTTTTAGAAATATGTAGACGTCAAATAACCTTAAAACAACGAGGCTGGTGTAGATGAAGTAGATTACCATTCACTTTTTATTCCGAAATCGCTAAAATCACAAGCTTTTTGCAGAGCAAACCACCATCGAACTAAAACACAAAGTGCACGAGAAATCACACTCCGGTTAATAGATTGTACATGATTTGAGGGGGCGCATGCGCACTTTCGAAGGGGTAACTGAATCCGGCAGGACACAGAATTAGGCGTAACACCCGTTTACGTTTTGTCCTACCATAGGGTTACTGTTGCCAGGTATCACTACTGGACAGTAATTATATGAGAAAAATATACAATCCTGAAAATAATTTCGGTACGTCGGCCTACTGTATGTAGTACAGAAGTATGTAATAACTTGCATCTGGACCCATTATTTTGTCTAATAAATATACATTCATGTTTACATAAGCAGCTAATATGTTAGTACGGTAGTACGCAATTATATGAAACTGAGGAGCAGACAACGTAAATATTCAAAAAATTATATAACATTTGTGGTGGAAAAAATAATTATATCTAGATCTGAATAAACTGAAAGACAGCAGAACTTGTCTTTGTTGGTTTTATTTAATTCTTGCAAGAATGGTACAACCTTTACAGAGTGTCTAAGCAG
>JAODLL010082060.1:0-15512 GCA_026546735.1 Forbesichthys agassizii | reverse complement strand
ACGCCTCGGGATCCCCCAGTCAGAGCTTTCCAATGTGGCTCGGGAAAGGGAGGTTTGGGGTCCCCTGCTGGAGCTACCGCCCCCGCGACCCGACTCTGGATAAGCAGATGAAGATGGATGGAAGGAAGGAATTATTATTATAATTATTATATAGAGTGGTATACCCCCACCAAATTAGCCACAACATTCATAGAGCTTTTCTAGTTTTAACGTATTCAGCAAGATAAAATAAAAAATGTTTGCATTTTTTTTCCCCTTCATTTTCAGGTTAGCTAAACATAAGACTCCCTATGGGGACACTGACATAATACGAACAAAGTGGATATAATATGCTACTCAGGTTTGAAACCTGCTTAATTCTGACAAGAAACTGATATTAAATGCTCCTTGGTGTCCACTTCCCATATTGTCATCACAGTGTTATTCGAAGAACGGTTAGCATACAAAAGTTTGCCCAGAGGAGGAGCCATACACTGTGCCTTCATTCACTTTAAGTTAGCCCAAGCACAGCCTATCATCGTACCAGTGAGCACTGGTCATACTGTGCTGCTGAATCAATTGATCGCCATTGCCATTAGCCACAGTGGTGCTTGCATGCGGTCACTGGTATTATCAATCAAAACTGCCCGAATCATTGAATTATATTGACATTATCTTAATGTTCAACGTGACGTTGAACATTAAGATAATGTCAATATAATTCAATGATTCTGCTAAAAATCACACAACAGAAGGATATTGTCCAAGAAGGCTACAGGCTAATGGCATGATATTGTAATGCACTAAACATTGGGCTGTGTAATAGACCTCGCCAGCCAGGAGTTATTATGCCCATATATTCTGGATCCAAGTGTTTTTCCCTATGAGAAACATGAATGGCATTTTTGATTTTCTTCCCTACCGCGGTCTGTGATTAACTCATACGTTGCAAACGTACCCGTTTTGTTAAAGACACATATTCCCACTGGAAACTACTGGTGTTTCTACATTTAGAGACCGCTAAGTAGTCCAAATAAGCATTTTATTGCTCCAGCACATATAAAATACGTCACCAGGACCACTCGAGGGACTGTGATGTTACCATAGCATCTTACATTAGTGAGAGCGCAGCTATGTCTGTCCGTATTCGTTTTACAACGTTTGCTTCCTTTTTCACGGATTATCAAAATTGTTTTTCAAGGGGGGGAGACTTATTTTAAATCTGAGCATGGAGTAGAAGGGAAAGGTGGTATCGCGTGTTGGAGAGTGTCAGCTACAGTAGTTAAATAGCAACACAACAGCAGGGCTTGAATAGCCCTGCACTACAGTATCTTCAGTTAATTATTATTATTAATAATAATAATAATAATAATTAATAATAATAATCCTAATCATCTTTACTTTGTCAGTCCAGCAAGGTGTCAACAAAGTAATAGTACACACACACACCATCTCACAGTATTTATTTGACACGTTTTCATAACACCATATTCACGGCGATGTATTTATTATTAACACTATTAAAGCACCTACAAAATATTACCTATTAAAACTACTAGCTTGCTGGATCCTTTTGGATATTTGCACATTTTGGAAGGGATAGAGTAGGTACGAAATGGAGGCCAGCTGCTCGCATCCGCTTTATTTAAAACTCAATTTTTTAGCAGTGAATAAAACTGGAGCATGGCATAACCCAAAAGGAAACAATAATAAAAATGCCATTTTGCAATCCTATTCACTTTTGAATTTTAGACTCATAAGTGCTCATGTGACAACACGCCTGGCGAGGTCTATTACAAAGCTGGCGGTGATCACAAAATGGCAAGACGGCTGTATGGAAATACATTCTACTAGGCCTGTAGCCTACCTGCACAAATAGCCTATATATTGTAGTTATTCGCCTATAGGCCTAATAGATTAATTATAATTGCCCACCTAGTTTCACGTATGCCCACACATGTACAGATTTCTGGCTACCCTACTGCTCATAAAACAACCTGTTAATCTACACAGCTCTATTCACTGCCTTTTGAAATGGGGTAATAACAACAATAACAAACAATATAGCTGTAAATGTTGTAAAGACAGGATAGTCAAGTGTACTGGGTTCTGATTCCCAGAGGGAAGGTCATGGGTCAGAGTCCTGTAGCTGGCCTACCCCTAAGCTCTACATTAGCAAGTGCCCTAAAATGTCCAAGTAGCAAATGGAGAAAATACAATATTCAAATGTTTATTATTATTCTATATTCACAATAAATAATTGTATTGCTTTTATCCTAAGTGACTTACATGGAGCAGGGAGGGGTTAGTCAGACAAGTCACACACAGTGTGTTATGTAGCCTACTGCCTTGGTTTATAGTTTTTTGTATGAGAACGCTATTATTTAAAAGATTAGACCACCTGGTTGTGATGCGTTCAGGCTGGCTTTGCCCTCAACATAGCACGCTCCTCAGTCACCTCTAGCCAACTGCTTAATTATCCTACTTTAGTTAAGACACATAAGGTAATAATATGGTCAATTTGTTCTGTATTAGTGTTATCTTTTATTCTACTTTGTATTATTCTAATAAGTTACTGTACAATGTTCTTATGTTTTTAAAAGAGTGCTTTAAATCTCATGTAATATTAGTACAATTACAGTATTTAATTTGCTGTGTTTATTGTGACTATCTCGTATAAAAATAAAATATAGGATACTGCATATAAAACAATTGTCGTAATGAAAAGACAGCAATATTTCTCTACTGTAAATGGACAGGAGGGTAGATAAGAATATATATTTAGATACTGTATCTATGGATAGATAGGTTCATGTGTGTTTGTACACATTGCCTTATAATGATGCCTCTAAAAACAATGTTGTGCTACTTTTGAACCCAGCCTTCTTGAAAATCCATAGTAGGCTACATTTGCAATGCAATTACCTACTGTATTTCAGTTTTCACACTTTGAGACACAGGTGTTCACGTCATGTCTTCCTGCACACCAGTGTAATGAGATTAAAGACTGGCATAACAACAAACCTGTGTTTAAAACTGTCTCCATCCAATCATCACCTCTGTCTTCAGTCTTAGTTCCACTCTGGTCTGTAGAGACTGACTGTGGTGACGGTGTCTCTGTGTAATTCTCACTCTTGATGGAGACAATATTAGTGACCTTGATATCAGTCTCATTCAGGCCCTGAAGCTGCTCTCCCTCCTGACTGGTCCACAGTTCCTCTTGTTCCACTTTAATGTGGGGGAGTTCTGGTTCCTCCTGGTCCAGACTGGGGCTCCACTCCTGTTTACTGACCAAGAGACTGGCATCTGGAGAGAAGCAGAAAATATCCACACACACACACAATCATTAGGCCTAAGTACAAATAACTAATTTTCTGTTTACATGTTTCACCAGCTAAAGTCATCTAGTCCACAAAAGTAACTGCATTTTAAACAACTTAATGTTGTAGAATATTTATGTAAAAGTGGTTAAGTGGTATGGGGTTTTGACTCTCTGGGCTGGGTCTGAACAAACCCAGGCGTTTGCCTTCCTTAGTCTAAAGGTATCATGAGCAAGTGTGACGGAGATCGTCCGTCCCCCACGGGGAATCGAACCCCGAGCTTCCACGCAGAGAGCAGCCTCTCCTACAAAGCAGGCCAAAAAGCCATGGGCCCTGACCTGTGTCGCCAGAGCGTCCTATGAGGTGTCGGAGAGTGGGGATTAACACCGCACAGCGACCTGCTGGCCACAGTTACACTTAAGACAGGGACATAGTCGGTTTATTGGCTTTTCTAAATGTTACATATTAGCATTAATATTATTCACAAGTTATAATAATATAGCTAGAACACATGGCCTTATACCTCTAAAATCATAATGTACCCTACATTGATCCCAAACGTCTTTGACCCATAGGCTACATCGGTGATACGTTTACATGTCCTCACATGTGGAAACGGTTTGGAATATATTGAATTTAAGTCCAAACCTGCTCTTTGTACCGCTACACGCGTTTTCTGGGATTGGTCCAAGACAAGCGAGGCCTCATGTCCAGCTTCAACAAGCTGCTCGCTTACCGAACATCTCAACGAATTTAGTTCACACATTTCCATTACATTGTTTAAATAAACCTCACGATGATAGAAGTACGAGTCCGGGAGTACCGTAGCTATAGTGTCAGTGCGGTAACAATGGCGAGTAGGCTACGGTATTTGTGTAATGGCGACTCCGGTCAGGCCTCAATTCTAGGACCCTATCTTTAGACGACACCGCCATCTAGTGTTTCGGCGATATTGAAAATGCTGTTTTATTTATCGCATTTTTAGAACCTTCTATCAAAACAATTCCTTCCTTTATATTAAAGTATTTTAGTTTTAAAAAAGGTATAGTCCACTCGAAAAGTCATTATATTAATATATTTTTTAAAGGTTGGAAAGAGGAATAAAAAAGGATGACTGGGTACAATTGAGAGTTTATATAGATTTAGAAAGTAAAAACTACCACATAGATCAGTGGCTAGGTACGCAAGCCACAACTTCTGTATAATTCTCCAGGGTAGGTGTCAATTGTTAAACTACTCTGAAGTTCACATGCAAAGCAAAACTGCACACAAATAAATCAGCTAGCTGACACTTGCATTGAATAGAACACATTTAGGGGAATCATCCACACACATTTGGGGGTACTATTGCCGTGACAGAACAGCTCAAGGGGTACATAATATAAAAAAGGTTAGGAACCACTGACTTAGATGACTGAGGCCTCAATGAAAAACTCCTTAACTTTCCTCAAACGGTTAGAGCAAACATTTTAAACAATCAACCCTCATCTTTTTCTGTCTGGAATCAGGATTATTTGAAATGTCTAAACAAATTAATTTACTTTTGAGATGAGAAGTTGAGATATAACTTTAACTCAGTACCTGCCAACTTAGCGTTGCTGACCATTATTTTGCATGTCGTTGCTTCAAGTCACTGAATCACGTTGACATTCAATTGTCTCTTGTCGCTATGTCGATGCTAGTTGCTTACAGTATGTCCGGAGCTTTAAGCCCCGAATTCAGAAATACTCGGCAGATTTTCAAATCTTGGTCTGCTCCAGTCAGGAAGTGGTCCCAGGGCGCTGCACAGCGGCTGCCCACTGCTCCCTTGAGGCATGGGTTAAATGCAGAGGATGAATTTCACTTCATGACAAAAAAAAAGTACCTTCAACATTATATTCTGATATTCAAATCAAATATTCTGAGTTAAATTAATTATTTTTTAAATATTTTTATAATAGGGTTCCTTATTTATAGCCATTTTTTACACATTGTTCTTGGTAAATACCTGCAGGACCATGCAGGCACAGCTAGTGATTCTCCCTATTCAGACATGCAGCTCCATCCAGGGACGTTTACCTCATGCACCTTATCATTCATGCAGTGGTTACTACCAGCGTAGTACAATAGCCTCATCAGTCCAGCAGAGGGCGGTAGCTAATATAAACACTATTACATCACAAAGCTATTTTTAATATGTTTTTGCTTATTGCAAACTGTGCGCTCATGCAGTCACACTGCTGTAACGTTGTGTATGGTGGTGTACGTTGTGTTGGCGAACTGGCTTGAGAAATCTTGCTAGAGTTTTTGACTTAAAAGAGTATTTAATTGCATTTTTCAGTGTCGGAGGTTACTTTTTTCCTACAATTTAAGAGTGTGTCATAACGTCAGCACTAATACATTTCAATCGTTAGATTACCTATTTTTATCTCGTCAAATCAGATTTTTTTTTCCCTTTTTTTTTTAGCAATATCGTGAATTAGAGCTGCGGTTTTCAAACTAAGAAGTAGTTCTCAAGCTGTGGGTGAAGATATTCAGATGGCATTGGTGGCATATATCTAATGAGGGGCTAATGACACGACAAGCTCACAAAATCAGAGCAGAAACACGTTTTCCAAAGTAGGCAGAGCAAAACAAACTGATTGGATTGATTTATTACAACTTGTGTGTTGGTAGGCACTCCAGATACCCAAATGTAGCACTGAAATCACAGAAAATGGTAGTTTCATAACACAGTTCCTTTAAATGTATTAAGTGTGGACACTTTGGTGTCTTTGGAGACTGAACAACACTCTGAAGCTCTTCCCACACTGCTGACATTGGTAAGGCTTTTCTCCAGTGTGGACACGCTGGTGTTTCTTGAGGCTTGACAACACTCTGAAACTCTTCCCACACTGCTGACATTTGTAAGGCTTCTCTCCAGTGTGGACACGTATGTGATTCTTGAGGCTTGATAACATACTAAAGCTCTTCCCACAAGGCTGGCAGTGGTAAGGCTTCTCTCCAGTGTGGACACGCTGGTGATTCTTGAGGCTTGCTAACACACTAAAGCTCTTCCCACAAGTTTGGCAATGGTAAGGCTTCTCTCCAGTGTGAACACGCTGATGTCTCTTGAGGTCTGACATATCACTGAAGCTCTTCCCACACTGTTGGCAGGGGTAAGGCTTCTCTCCAGTGTGGACACGCTGGTGATTCTTGAGGTGTGTCAACTGGCTGAAACTATTCCCACATTGTTGGCAGAGGTAAGGCTTTTCTCCAGTGTGAACACGCTGGTGTGTCTGGAGGCTTGACAACCTACTGAAGCTCTTCCCACACTGTTGGCATTGGCAAGGCTCCTCTCCAGTGTGGACACGTTTGTGTTTCTTGAGGTCTGACATATGACTGAAGCTCTTCTCACACTGTTGGCATTGGTAAGGCTTCTCTCCAGTGTGGACACGCTGGTGTCTCTGGAGGTTTGACAACTCACTGAAACTCTTGCCACACTGTTGGCAGGGGTAAGGCTTCTCTCCAGTGTGGACACGCTGATGATTCTTGAGGTGTGTCAACTGGCTGAAACTCTTCCCACATTGTTGGCAGACATAAGGCTTCTCTCCAGTGTGGACACGCTTGTGTGTCTGGAAGCTTGACAACCTACTGAAGCTCTTCCCACACTGTTGGCAGTGGTAAGGCTTCTCTCCGGTGTGGACACGTTTGTGTTTCTTAAGGTCTGACATATCCCTGAAGCTCCTTCCACACTGTTGGCAGGGGTAAGGCTTCTCTCCAGTGTGTACACGCTGGTGTGTCTTGAGGTGTGACAACTGGCTAAAACTCTTCCCACACTGTTGGCAGCAATGAGATCTAGCTCTGTTGAGTTTGCTTCCAGAGGTTGTGATTTGCATAGAGACAGTAGAGGAGTGGAGTTTTCTGTTCTCTCTATTGATGGATGAAGAACCTGCAATGGTGAAGCACTTAGTTATCTTTAAGTTAGCACTTTCTATTGTTTTACAACATTGAATCTGTGGAGCAACTTTTTTTTTTTACACTGAACAGAAAGATATTTAAAACTGAAAACACATCTACAAAATAAATTAAAAAATCAGATCAGACCTCAACTATTGTTTTACATGTTTGACCCTCGCCAGCCTACCCCCTCGTGCCACCGTTTTATCGACACGAAAACATTGTGTAGCTGTTGCCCGCCTGAATTCTTCTACATATATAACTGATCTTAAAAGATGCAGGACTTGATGTTGTAGTCAGTGTAATGTAGGGCAATGCAGTTAATCACATTTTAATCGTAATTTCAATTCCATCTAACAATTACAAAAACAATATTAAAGCTGCAAGCAGCGTTGATAGGGGTCAAGCAGACAGCACAGTCTGATTGGATGACCTAGGAGGAGGAAGGAAGAGAGACCAGAGGTATGGGGCAAACGTTCAAAGATGTATTTTCCACATAGACACGTTTTACATGATTGTCTTTGCAAGTGCATTAGGTGTTGAGGTCTGATGGGAGATAAATCTAACAGATTAGTCCTGCTCACCCTCTCTTTATAATATAAAACACTGAGCCTTTATGTATTAACTAGCCTACTAGAGAACCTGTGCAAACAAAATTGAAATTGATTAGAATAAAGATTTTGATGGCTATATCAAAAATATTGGAGAGCACTCTCTGCCGAGTCCAAAGACATGACTAAGTACTCTCTATGTCAAATATTTAGCGAGTTAAAGCCATTTAAGATCTGAACCAAACACAAACAAGCATTGCTAAAAGTCTCAATCAACGATAGAGCAATCCTTACCTAAATTCGAATATGTGTCATAATACTCTGTATGACCAACTAATATAGCTTTTTAAGCTCTGGGCCAATCAGAAACAAGCATGGCTAATAAGTACCATCATTCAGACCCTTAGGCCTTCATACACATAAAGTTTCATGATTGTGTGACTTTGTTAACCCTGGCTAATTGCTATTGAAAGCTGATTGGACGAATCTTTAATTGTGGTGACCACGCCCTTTGGCCAATCAACGTACTTTCTCTTGAGCAGATAAAGGCTTCGAAGTCGAGTGGATTCCCATTAGTTTCGTTAAAATCGGACACACGGTATAGGATCTGTTACCATTTTTGTGGGGTTTTTTTGTATTGCGCCCCCATGCGGCCAAATTAAAAATACACGCGAGGGTATCTTCTGAAGAGCCTTTCAAACTTGAGAATCAAATTTGGTTGCGATTGGATTAACCGACTAAGAGATACACCCACTTCCTGTTTAAAGAAGGTTTCATCCAATATATTTCAATCTGTGGTGGACATTTTGCTTCGAATTTAGAAATTTAAGATTGGACAAATGGCCTAGGAGATGTTAAAAAACGATTCTTCACAGAATTCAAAATGGCGGAAAATCTAGTTAGGCGGATTTCAAAATGGCCTTTGGCAAAGTTGTAGGGCATGAGAAGAGCTATCATATGACGGATGGGGTCTGTAGGTTAAAGCTGGCAGGAGGTATGTCAGTTTGAAAATCTCGATTTTGACCTGTTGGTGGCGCTAGAGATTTCATCTCAGCATGTTGTAATTTAAGATTTTTCCTAATTGGGTGAATGTCTGCCAATCTGCCAAGTTTTGTGCAAACGCTGCATGTGGAACATGCCGAAACCTGAAAATCCGGCGGAATAATAATAAAAAAACTAACAATAACAATAGGTGTCAGCAGCTTCGCTGCTTGACCCCTAATAGATGGGTAAAATAAATAAATATAAAACACGATTACTTTGCATATTACGTACTCTTGTCTTGCGTTCTATTTGCAGGACTATTTTGCACGCTCACCTTCGCCCTCCGCAGGGTGAAAGATCAATGTGAAAAGCATTAAGGGACACTTCACAGTTGAAGGTGTTTTCTCGTTCATTTGTTTCACACTTTGTTTTTATTATGCAGTAATTGGAGATTAATTGTTTTAAATAATCACGACCAAAGCAGTGCAATGTAGTTATAATATATCATTAGCCTATTACATGTTTTTTTTTTAAACCTCCCATTATTGATTATTATACCAATATATCAATCAATCAAAAAAAGACAGTGTAAGGAATACATGCCAATCCCATATTAATGGTGGATTGTTTGGTGGCATGGAAAAATGTAATGTGAAGTAAACTTTTTTTAATACAATTATCATACAATTCACGTGAAAAGAACCTGTCAATGATCTCAAGGCAACTGGGACCAGGGCCACCAAGGAAACAATACCACACTATGCCGTGAAGGACTGAAATCCTTCAGCGCTCGCAGGGGCCTACTGCCTGTGAATAACGGAGCAGTATTAGCACTCTGCCAGTGTTGTAGGCTACTGTAACTGCTCGTCTTCCGAAGATGAAGCTGTCTATAGATTATTCTTTTTTTTATAAAGAGAAAGGAGGCTGATGGAGAGGGAAAGATAAAAAGTGGTCTCCACCCCCTGAGACTAAACAGCCGATTGACGAGTGCAGGTAGGAGAGACCTGCAACCTGTACACACGCTCACAATGTTAAGCCTGATTGTGATCAATTTGGATGGCTTTCTGAGTGTTTTGCTATTTTTAGACTAGTCTAAGTTTAACATTTTGTTTAAACGATTGGGAAATTAGTCGCTAGGAACATCCATCCAAACCTTGGATGTGTATCATAGGTTTAAAGCACTTTAAAACAGAGTTGACCTTTCACGTTGACATTTGGTAGCACTACGGTGATGCATGAGCATCTTAAACACAAACAAGCACCCTGAAGTAGGGCTGTTGCGGTGAAGGAATTTGCCACGGGTGATTTAGGTTGGCTCAATACTAATAATACGGTTGGCACCGGTATTACCGGCAATTTTGTTTTGTTTTGAGTGGTCAAATGCGCAGAGGAGAGTTTGCTATAATAGTGTGGTTCTGGGGCATATACAATTTCTAGGCAACGTGATTGCAGTTTGTGATCAGACCATGTGCAACAGCATACAGGCTTCCAGTTTAGTGCCGGTGTTCTATGAGGGGTGGAAGAAACAAAAATGTACTTAAAATGTTGGTGATATAAATTCATGCAAATTGAAAAATAACTTAAATTATCAAGTGATTTTATGTACAAATTTTGTTACTTCAACTTTATATATTACATATATATTATATTTATATATTTACTTTCACCCAAAGCCACGCACACTCACTAACCCAATCAAGTTTGTGGCTCTCAACTTGACCGTTAGTCATGAAGTTTAATGCTTTATAGAATCTATTTATTTTATTTACTACTACTATTGGGAGATACACACCCACATAAATAAAGACAACATTAAATAAAATATATTAAAAATAAACTAATATAAAATAATCTTTAGAAAACGTTAAACTTTATGACTGCAGTCAGACCTGCAATTAGAGGGCCACAAACTCAATCAGGTTAGTGAGTGGGCGTGGCTTTGGGCGGA
This sequence comes from Forbesichthys agassizii, assembly GCA_026546735.1. Lineage (NCBI taxonomy): Eukaryota > Metazoa > Chordata > Actinopteri > Percopsiformes > Amblyopsidae > Forbesichthys > Forbesichthys agassizii. The sequence continues at coordinate 4,812 of JAODLL010082060.1, read as the reverse complement.
TGTCACAACATTTGTTTTGCTGCAGACTATAAATTGTAATCAAGTGGGAGTAACAAAAATTGTAGATATCAAATAACTTATAAATCTTTTACTTTTCAATTTGCATTAATTTATATCACCATTTTATCAGTTCATTTTTGTTAATTTCACCCCTCGGTGTTCCAAAGGTAGTTGTCCAGCAGATGTTTGTCCAAAGATTTTTTCAGGCTGTGGAATGCATTGCCCTCTTTCCTATGCTGCTTGGATTTGGTGGAAACGTTTAAAAAACTGTTGAAAACTGTTTTATTTCAGGAAGCTTTTAGTTAGCCTGTAGGGTGGTGAGGCCGGTCCGACGTGTATTTCTGTTTGGTTATATACATTTGCTGTCTTGTATTTCATATGTCTGTGTATTTCCCTACAGAAGCACTTTGTGATTTTTATCTGTGAAATGTGCGATAGAAATAAAATGTACTTACTTAAATTACAAAATGTAATCTTGAAAATATTAATTACAAGCATTATACTAATTTATCAAAATATCAAAGGCCTATGGTGAGCAAAAGGCAGCCCACAATAACCTAGACAAAGGAGTGATGGGAAAAGGGTTGTTAGGCTGTTTTCGGTTTCTTTCCCCAAAGAAATAAACACTTCTCACTTGAGAAGGGTGCGTGCTGCCTAATATATCAATGGTAGGCGATAACCGCAATACTAACTATAACTTAAAAGCGGGGGATGGCTTCTCCAAATGCCAATATCTTGGTCAGTAAACAGGAGTGCAGACCCAGTCTGGACCAGAACTTCCCCACATTAAAGTGGAACAAGAGGACATGGCCTGCAGACTGATATCAAGGTCACAATGCTGTACACATAATTTGCCTATACTCAATTTGAGTTACAGGCAACCTTAGCGCGATGTCAGTCAAAGCATTAAAACCCTGGCAGAACCGGTTAAATGCTGTGTAAGATCAATAACGTACTAATCCTACATATGTATTGTATAGTGTCTTTTCATATAGGTTTAGTTATGTCAATAGTGGGTTGTTTCAACATGATGCCTTGTAGGCCAAATTTTCACCACAACCTTCATGAAGACATTGGCAATGCATTTTGATGTAACAATAGCTTCTGGAATATATTTTTAAGACCATTATTACATATTGGCATGGTCTACTTGTCGTTAGCCAATGCACACAAAGTACCATCCGATATTTTAAATGCATTGTGGCTGAAACATTTGTTTTATTTCGCATTATCACTGCAATGATCACAAATGTCCAAACCTGCATTTTGTAAGCTGGCGGGCTTCAGAGCAATATCCACCAGTCTATTATGTCGGGTTATGTTTTGTTTGTACTCCATTATCATTACTACCGGTACAACATGAAGTATCTTGCAGCAGCTGACGCCATTCTCTGACGAAAACCCTGGCCTAATCTCCTGGATGTTGATTCTGGGACTGGTCCAAAACAACTAAGATCTAATTTCCAGCTGCAACAAGCTGCTCGATTACCGAGCAGCTCAACGAATTTAGCAACAAAGAAACTCACGATGCCGAGATAATGTAAAGCATACAGGCTAGTAGCTAGGCTAGGCTAGGCTAGGCTAGTAATGGCGATTCGATTAAAAGAGCTCTAAACATTCATGTACGAGGTTCAGGTTCCGGAGGATAATATGCATGCATTTCCTCCTTTGACTTAAATAAAACAAATACTGCCTATATAAAGTCCAGTAGAAAAAGGCAACATATACACTCAATTGTGGCCCTAAACTATCTGACTCGTATAAAACAAAAGGGGGATAACGGCAAAAGAACAAGAGTTTATTTTTAAGAGTTAAGGAACTACTCATCCCACAAAACACTGCGAATCACAGAAGGGGTGTGTTCTTCCCTGTGTCTTCGTAAAAGGATTTCTTGTTTATATTGTAGGCTGTAATAGTTTTAATATTATTTATACTTTTCATCGTATCGCTAGAAACGATCAGCAGTGGAAAACAATAAACCGAGTGTTGCCGAATCTTACAGAACTAGAGATGCTGTCCTAACCAGTTCTGCGACGCTATAATGCTCTTAATGTCTCTTAATGCATGTATGCCATAATATAGTGGTTATTTCACTTCATATTTGATTTAAAGCTACTATTCTTCTTCTAGTTGAATGTAGGTATTGTTGACATGCAAACTGCAGTCTAGGGCTCAGTCGGTTTTATTTCTACCAGAAGATGGCGACGTTTCTCAATTTATTATAATTCGTTCCTATTTGGGTGTGATGATGTAGGCTTCAATAGATCACCACTTTTTTCGTGGTCATAAGCTGAGATGAGACATGAGAAAACATTTAAATATGCATATGATTACATTTATCATAATGTTACATTATTATTTAGTAAATGTTAAGGTTGTAAACCTTACAACGCTATTTCATTTGGATGTCCCTATTATATACTATAATTCATACTACTGTTATGACTATATTTGTTGTACAACAAATAGTAATTATTTGGATAATTTGTGTAATTTCAGACCTCACTCAGATGTTTACCTTGGCAGTTTATCATTAATACACAGCCTTACTGGTTTTAAGTACCATCTCTTCATTTATGCCATACAGGGTGTTTACCACAATTAATCAATCTGACCAGCTACATTTAAAGTCTCTCTCCTCAATAGCTGTGCTCCTACATTGTCTATTTTCATGTAACAGGTAGAACTGTACCTGCGTAGTAGGAGTCGCTGTAGGAAGGATCAGGTCCCAGCCTCCCCACACACTTTGACTCGGTTCTACACTAGGCTTGACTGTAACTAGGCTACAGCTAACCACACACATGTACGGGTGTTGATTCACTTCCTTACCTATGTGTCAGTGTTGTAATGAGCCACCCCTACTCTGGAGGATTTGAAAATCAAGCTGGAAACCCAAAATATACAGAAAACATGTTTATTATATAAAATAGTAATGGAATAATGTAGTCTTAGTCTTGAGACCTGTAGCTTTAAAGCTATTCTAAACCAGCCAAATATACATATATACTCACATATTCACAGTAATACAAAAAAAAAACATCAAATGAGAACTACAAGGAAGAGTGTAAGTCCCAAATCAATCAAAAGAAAGGTAGAAATAATATCACTGAGTGGTACAACATATCATTAGGCTTGGATTCTCAGGCCAGATAATTGTCAGTGTGTTAACACGTACACACAACTGTCTGCAATTTTACCAGTTCTTCTAACGTTTGTCCTTTGCCCTGCGTTTGGAAAGGAGAGTCTCGTGTGGCAGGGAAACAACAGGCTACTCACAGTCAGTGTCCATGCGTGTATGTACCTTCCTTCAGTGCGGAGGCACAAAGAAGACGAGCAGGTATGCAGGTCCCTACATCAAAGGACAGCGCCAAGCTGTACATCACAGCAGGCGCGCGCAGAGCTGGTCTTCGTCCCGTTCCAATGTTCCACTTGCACGACAACGTATTGCTTAAATAAACTTTGCACTTAGTTAACTCACCTAGGAGGCGTTTGCCTCAGCTTAACCGGCTTAACTAAACTGATATTGAGGCAACTGATCAACTCCAACGCAGCATACCAGCAGCAGACCCGATCTCCTTCGGAAAGTGGTCCGTGGATACTCCCCTTTCGGCGAATCAGTCTACGATCACGGCACTAACCGGCACTTACGGGTACAGCTATTGCGACTCAACTCAGCAATCCGACTGCGGTTTATTTATTAGCAACAGCCGATCTTGCATCAGTACGGTTCAGTCTCCTCACCTCCGTCACACTCGGGACACACACTCCCCGCTTCCTCCTTCTCTCGCTCTCTATCGCGCGCGCCCTTTCTCAACCACTCATTGGCTGAGGACTCCACGCGTGTGCATACCGCTGTGTACTTGGGAGCTGGGCTTAAAGCGGAAGACGCATAAAACAAAGGGGGGATCACAGTTTTTTTAGTGGTCCTCCATCACTCCGTGCATCTATCAACATTCAGAACACAAGAGTTCCTTTAATGCCCAGGAAGCTAGGCAGGTACGGCTTAGATGTAAAGGCGTGGTTATCTATAGATAAATACTGTATATAGGTGTGCCACGATGCTTCCATGTTGGGTTAGGGTTGAAGTGCCATCAAGGCAGTATTGAAGTACATCACCTCTCCTGGACTTGATGCTGATGTGTTCTACTCAACAGTTAGGAGACAACCCATGTTCTATGTGAGTGTACTGCTGAAGGTATAGAGTATACCTTTAATGCAATAAAATGTACAGTTGAAATGAGAGTTGCATATCACGTCAGTTTACATTTAATATTTAGAGTAAAAGAAAAACATGCAAACTGGAAAGGGACATTATGTTTTACAGTTCAGCACCAGGTTTTTAGAGTTAAGTGGTCTTGTATCATCAGATTGGTTACCTTAAATGTCTGGATTCACCGTCATGGACATTTGAATTACAGTAAGACTAAAGCAGGATTCAACACAACCTGTATTTCCTCTTAAGGATCTTTGATATGATTGAAAGCAGGGCACTCTCTGCTAGCCTGTCCTGAACAGTGCTACAGAGCAGCTCGTACTCTATGTACAGGTAAATCTCAATACATTTGAATATTGTGGAATAGCTACGTCATTTCAAAAATGTAGACAAAGTAAAATGCACATATATCGTGGATTAATTACACACAAAGTGAAATAGTTCAAGCCTGTATTTGTTGTTAATCTTGATGATTAGGCATACATCTCATCTCAGAAATTGTAGAATGAAAAAAATACAAACGTAATTTTAATACAGACGTCGGCCTTCTGAAAAGTAGGTCTGCGTACTTGCACTCTTATAAGTTGGGGCTCCTTTTG
>JAODLL010082049.1:0-15512 GCA_026546735.1 Forbesichthys agassizii | reverse complement strand
CAAGTAGTATTCTAAATACACTGTATATACACTTACTTACACGTAGTACATTATACAAACTGTACTGTACTGTACATATACAAACTGTAGAAAAAACGAATAATACACGAAATGCTAACCAGAAATGCGCTAGGTCTACACAAAAATAGTATATGAAATACTTTCTAAAACTAATGTTAAACTGTCGTACTTTCTAAAACTGAAAAACTGTCAAATGCTTACCCTTGCTCACTCTCCCCATCTTGAAAAAATGTATGTCAAAATGCAGTATATAGGAGAGATCACATGTAAAGAATGCAATTAATTGTGACCAACAGGGTATATGGCAACGTAATCGCAACGTTGTGAATTGGTCAGATCGGACCTGGGCTGTACGTATAGTTGCAAGGTGGTCGTATTGTGACCAAAGTGGTACGTAGTAAGTTTACCATATGGCAACATAACCGCAACGTCACAAGTTTGTCAGATTGGACCCGTTCAGGTCTGGTAATGAAATTACCATCAGGTGACGTTGGCATTACGTCGCCAGATGGTATGTCAGAAACCGACCAAAAAGAACGAATATGCTACGTCGCCGTTACGTTGTGTGTTTGCTGGGAAGCGGTTATTTCTTAAATGAGGAGAAAGTGAAAGCTAAAACGTGATCTCCACCCACTGAGACAAAACAGCAGGTAAGGAGAGACCTGCAACATGTACACACGCTGAAAATGTAAAGTCTGATTGTACTCAATTAGGCCGGTTTTCTGAGTGTTTTGGTATTTATATACACACAAACATACACACATACACACATACAGTATTTAACAAAAGTGAGTACACCCCTCACATATTTGCAAATATGTGAGCATATGAATGAAGAAATTACACTTATCTGCAATGTAAAGTAGTGATTGTACAGCTTGTAGAACAGTGTAAATTTGCTGTCCCCTCAAAATAACACAACACACAGCCATTCATGTCTAAACCGCTGGCACCAAAAGTGAGTACACCCCTAACTACACACACACACACACACACAGACACATACATATATCTATACACAATGCATTTGGGTATTACACCATACACTCACGACATGAATGTTTACAATGCAAAAATGCGACATGTCTGTATTGTATTCGCTTCAAGGTTGATTTTGTTTCACTTTCGCCAGGCCATTAAATAGGTTAAAACCAATCACAATAAACAGTGATGTCACTTTACAATAGCGGGAACTGTTTACTTTCTACTAAGTTGGTAAAGCTTTGCTGGAAAGTTGAAAGGCATTATTCTCTGATCATCCACCTGGAAAGCAAAGTAGGCTATCTGCCTTTTATTTTTATGCTGATACCCCTTCAACAAAGCAGATACTAATGGTGGGTGACGACAGAGGGTGGTGAGAGACGGAAGCCGACTGGTAAGATTGCACATTGAGGAAATGAAATAATGTAAAATGATTTAAATAACATAGTTTAGACATAAGTGTTATTAGTAGCTGTTATGTTTCTACCACCTTTAAGTATTAGGTAATTTTGGGTAATCACGAGCTGAAAAGTTTGAGAACCCCTGATCGTATGATACATATTGTTATTGTTCAACCAAGTTGAACTTTTTACACAGCATTTAGGGGTGTATGCATGGTGTGGCCAGCTTGCTCCTGTTCACATGTGAATAGGATTTAATGACATCATGCCCTGGATGCCTCCAGTAGTGTGAATTCCCCTTTAGACATTATGATGTTTGGGATGGAGGGACTCGGGACTCCATCCTTGAAATGAGTTCTAGAACTCCCAGAAATTAGTTCTAGCAGGTTGGTATGTCTGAGTACACACACGTAATTGTTAGCACTATTCTCCATAACCTGGGTTATGCTTAGATTTTAGTTACTTATTGTAATGTTTAACATGCATATAGCTACTGTAAAACTTCTATACCCAACACTACCCAGCACCACCACCCAGCAACCCTTCTGACCCAGAGAAAGCACTCTCTCCTAAATTCAAACAAGTCACTTCTAGCCAAAAGTGAGGCCAGGAAGATTGCGTGCACACATAAAGGAAGCGTCCGATAAAGGCGTTGAAAAATGTTCAGATAATATTCAGGATTAAAAATAGAATTATCTAATTAGACTTGCATGATTACTGGCTGTTTCTCTGGGGAACAGCACACTACTATTTACACTGATATTCAACCTGCCTGTTCATAAAAATTACACACTATTTACATGAACAAAATACATTCAGGAAAATGAAAAAGGGGAGTATACCAATGTCTAACAATAAAACCATTTTGTAAGAATAATGGGTTTTGAACAAGAATGCTATTTTGTGAAACATCATCCTAATAGCACAGTACAAGGCATTACAACGATGGGGAAATCTACATTTAGGTACAATTTTACATTTTCAATTCATGATATGTGTTCTGAGGCTAGAAGGGCCACATGAAAAAATGAGAAAATGATTGCTGACATGGAAGTAAATATAAAAGAATATACAATAATACAAATATACACACACACACACACACACATATATACATACACACAAATACATACACACATATACATATTGTAATGTTTCGTGATCCCAGTCCTGTGTTAGTCTAGTCACTTAATGTGTTTACCTTGTATATCAAGCCTGTTTGCCCGTCACTCCCTGCCCAGTGTTTCCCAGTCTCGTTAATTCCACCCGTATTTGTGTAATCATGTCTGATGTGCTGCACCTGTTCCTTGTTGTTGTACACCAATGGTCTGTCTTCCTGTCTTGTCTACCTGTGTATTTAGCCCCAGTGTTTTCTCCAGTCCCGTCAGTTATTGTTGGTGTGTCACAATGTTGCGTTGCTCCCATGTGCCTACCTTTTGTTTCTTTTGTAATAAACCTTGTTTAAGTTAACTCCCTATCTAAAATTTGGGTCCTTACCTCCGTGCAGCGTTGTGTGTGTGTGTGTATACAAAAACACAAACAATTCTATTGTTATATTAAAATATATATATATATATGTATGTTTCTGTATGTTGTATACTGTACGCACATTTGTCTGTACAGTATGTGTAAACTGTGTGTGTGTGCTCGCCTGTGCGCTCAGATGGCTGTGTTCAGGAACCTTCTGAGATCTGGTGCCAGCAGAATACTGATCAGAGATCACGTCACATCTAGGAACAGCACACGCACACACACCTGCGCACACACAACAACACAATCACACGTCATCCTTGCTCACAAACGTTGACTTCCACATGGAGAAAATGCTAATGCAGGTTTGTCTCTGCAGCCAAAGCCCAGATATTTGACTGTCTGTCACTGCAGATGGGGAGCCTCCTACTGTATATGGTCCGATTTAAATATTGTGTATTAAACAGATTGTAGTTATTACGGTTTTATAAGTATTTAGTGGTATTTTACAGCTGATTTTAATTAGCTCGAGTACACTGATTGCATACTCAATCCATTTTGAAGAGCTTAGTCCTATCTCCCCTCATCAGTGTGATCTGGTGAAATGCTCTGGGATTCCCGCAAAAAATAAAATACAATAGATTGTTTGGAACACATGTTTTTTTATGTCGTATTCTTTCCCTTGTCTTGTGAAATAATCAATAATTGCAGCAGTAGCTTCTAATAATTTTGAATTAGTGAAATGTCCTGAAGGTAAGTGCTGCATCTTTGTGTCAATGTAACCAGCTGTGCCTGCATCAACATGGCACAAGAATAGCCTTTCTAATTGTAAATATGTACTATAGATTTATTAGACCATTTTGCATAAATTTTAGAGTCGTTTCTCTCTCTCCAAACATTTAATTTTTAAACCATTAAATAATTTGTTGAAGAGTTTGCACATTGGATGAAGTGCACATAGACCTGTATGCACAACGTGACGACATGAGAGGATTCAGTGGTGGTAAGCAATGATGTGTTACAAACTACATCGTCACCATAACCAGATAACATATAGATATTTATGTTATTAAGATAGATAGTTAGATACTGATTTAATGACATTGAGAATATTTTTAAGGGCATTCCAAGCATGATGATGAATAACCTTTAGGAGCAGTAAAACACGAATCATGAGAACCTTATTAGGCAAATAAAACACCTTGGCTCTATTTTCCTCTCCCACTAGCAGCGTTAAACCTGTCCCATCTCCTGCACTAATCAGCACCAGCAGATGAATGCAAATGAGTCGTCAAAGGACAAGCCACGGCAAAGTCCATCATGCCTCAGCACACAGCCATGTGTGGTGTGCATAATGCCTTCACACACACACACACACACACACACTAAGCCCTGGCAAAAGTGTAACACACACACGCAATCAAACTCAACCTTGCATTTTGAATTTTGAAACAATTCCATATTATACCACATATTCATTGAATCAAGCCAGTGGCGAGTCTAGAATATTTTTTATGGGGTGGCAGAGGGGTGGCAAGCTTACATTCAAGGGTGGCAGGCATTAGGGCTGGCCCCTAATATTCGATTGTTTGGGTATTCGTTCATTGTGTATGTATTCAATTTAAATATTGGGATTCAAGTATTCGTTTTTTCACATGCATGCATGTTTTTCCTTTAGTCCCTTCTGTCTCCATATAAACCCACATGTTGAAATGTAATTGACTGCCCTACACTGTCATCAACACAATGAGATGCAATTGGCTCCATTTATAAGGAGAGAGTGAGGCTATTCATTCAACACACATTCATATTGGGTAATACATGTCAGTGTCCATTTTGAGCACATGGCTATGTTTACATGTGTGCTCACTGCAGCTAGAAATCGAAGATTACTTCTGTTATACTTATTAATTATAGTTAAAAAAAAAATTCAAATACTTGTTCGGAAATACTAGCAAGTATTCGAAACCTGTAAAATGGTATTCGTGACAACCCTAGCATACCTTCAATTTACCAGGCAAGTTGACTGAGAACATATTCTCATTTGCAGCAACAGCCTGGGAGTAGTTGGAGATGAGGAGAGAGGACAATAAAACCAAGTGAAAGGTGGGAATGATTAGGTAGCCATGATGGCTACATTGGAAATTTGGCCAGGACACTGGGTTAACACCCATACGTTTATGATAAATAATAAGTACCATGGGTTCTTTAGTAACCACAGAGAGTTAGGACACCCGCTTAATGTCCCATCTGAAAGATGGCACCCTACACAGGGAAAAGTCTCTTTTACTACCCAGGAGCACAGGGATTTTTGACCTTTAGACCAGAGGGAGGAGTGCCCCCTTCTGGCCCTCCAACACCACTTCCAGCAGCACCTGGTCTCCAAACCAAGGAGTTACCAGGTCCAACCATCCTTAGTTTTCAAATCAAACTAGTGGAAAACAGGGTGCTAATATTGTTAAATAGAATAACTACTCCAGCTGGATGAAGTATTACCGTGACTTAACAGTATTTTTTCACTCCATTCATTTAGCCAAAACCTCTGATACACTTGAATGTGTTTCTAAATGTAGAGTGCAATGTATGCACTTGCATAGCTTGGAGTATAGTTAGACTTAGTCGTTATCTTTTTGTTCTTGTTGATAGTGAAAGGTGATATTGATGAGGAGCATGTATAATCTTATGATTTAGCCTATTTATAATGATTGAGCTGATATTGCGTTACTTAATAATGATATTAATGATGCAGCCTTACTACATGAAAATATCTTGCTTAGTAAAAAATTACATTAGGCCTGTTTTACAATGAACCTTAACAACTTGTCTTTTTCCACAGATTAAATTAACAATGACATTATCCATAGGCTAGCAATTATGTTTTCCACCTGTTTCACAAAAAACCTGAACACCTGACAGACCGACAGGCAGTTTTGCAGCACCGCAACCAAAAACCAATTGGGACTACTATACCATAGTATACTATAAATGTGCATTCTATAGTGTGTACTCTACATATTTCTTTTTTTATTTCATTAAAATAAAGATGTGCCCTTCATGATTGCATCTATATTCTGGCTTTGCTTAGGCCTACTCTGTTTTGGCTAAACAAAGTGATAAGGCTACATTAGATTTGCACCATACCAGGATAATATGACAACACCATTCAGTTTAATAAATATTCAAGATTCAAGATTTAAAATATATGAAGACTGAAATGACAACTGTATATAAAAAAATATGCTTTATTTTAGCCTACCTCATTTTCCATTTATATTTGGGACTTCCCTTTGCTGCAGCTATCTCCATCCTTCAATTAATGACTTAAAGTCAATAGGCGTACTGTAGCCTATATGGTATCTTTAAGTTAAATTTGACCTAAAGCTCAAACACGCCCATTTAAACTGTTTATTTTAAAAGACCACACATTCTCCATATGACTGAAAGTTCACTCTGCATATGCATTGCTTACTGGTATGGAAAACATAAAACTCACAACATCAAGGGCTAGCTTTTCCACACAAAAAAAGGATTTCCCTATTCCCCTCTTGTTTGGGCAGTCTTATAAATAGCTTCTATCGGCAGGTTGTTTCCTATAGCCTAATCAATGTTGCTGTAAGAAACTCACTGTAAAGATTAAAGATATATTCTAATGTCAAAGTGTACACACTCATGTGTTCTATATCGAGGCTGACAGTATGGCATAGCCTCGACGCAGACATCTAAATCGGCATAAACTCCTCCTGCAGCCTGCTCCTCTCCCACACACACACACACTAATTGACTGCGAGAGACAGTCGAGAGTGACTCGCAGGCCGGCACTGTTAAACTCTGATTACTACGAGCATATATATCTCCCCTTTTCCCTGGTCAGAATAAGTCGCAAGCTTTGTCGCTAGTCGCCTTTTACAAATAAAAGCATTAAAAGTGAAAGTGATACTGAAAAGTTGATAAGGAGTCATGTTTGTGAAATGGACTAAACCATTTCAAGGAGTAGGGGGTATTCAAAAATATTGAAACTGGTCGGGTTACCGAAAAAATAAAATACCTTAGACAATTCAATAATATAAAATATACTGTAAATTACAGAAAATACTTCTGACATCTGGGGTGGCAGGTCATGCAGTTTGGGGTGGCAAGACATTTTTTTAGGGTGGCAGATGCCACCCCTTGCCACCTCGGTGGTTTCTCCAGTGAATCAAGCTACAGTACACAGATGGAGGCATGAGATAAATATGCACAAAAGACACACACAAATAACATACAACATGCATAAATAAAATCACACATACACACACTGTACACACACATGATAGGATCACACCTCCAAATAGGCTTTAGGTTCTCCTAGGACCTTCCGTCGGTTTGTCTGTCAGCAACACTAATCTGGCTCCCCCCTCAGCCACACACACTTCCTTTCCTTTTGCATGCAATACATGCATGCACACACACTTACTGTCACTTCTCTATTATCTCAAAGTCAAACATGCATTCTGTACTTATATACTTGTACGAATGCACACACAAACCCATGTGCAAGCGCACAGGAATGAGCCTTGGTCAAAGAGCCGGATGATAAATTGCAAATGTTCAGCTGCATTCCAGCTGTTCGACAGGTGTCTATCTCTGTAGGCCAGAGAAACAGATACCTTTCGCCATCTCTGGATGGACCAGAGAGACAGGTATTCTGTCTGTCACTGTGTGAATCAGATGCATTCTTTTGTCAAGGCTGTAAGCCTGGACACAAAGGTAACCGGCGACACTGCAGGTGTCACATGCCATACATAAACAATGTACAGGGGAAAAGGCTCAAAAGGTACACATGCATCTGCAAACATCTGCATGTGTGTAATAAACAGAGAGCTGCCACAACCCCCCAAGACAATATAATGAAAAGCAGGATAGCTGATCAGACCACAGCATGGCCACATCTCCTTGCTAAATATACAATGGTAAGTGTACGATCATGCATACACACTGCTGCTGTGCCTGTGCATGGAGGTGGAGGTGAGCAGCACATTTGCATAGGGTTTCTCAGGGTTCACTAGAGAGGGAAGCCCAAGGTTTCCCCAGCAAGTGCAGAGCACAGGAGATATCTGATCACTGAACCACTTACCTGGAGGTACAAAATGCAGAACTTTGTTGGTCTCCATGATTGAGCGGATGCTGTTGAACACACGCTTCCTCTATCCGACCAACCCACCCCCCCAAGTCAACCCATCATGATTGTGTTATCCTGTGTTGAGAGTGTGATCACCTCTGCTCCGCTCTGTTTCTGACTGGCTCTCAGACACATGCAGTGACTCAGCCCTGCTGCCTGCCTACTCACACTTTTGCCACTGGGTCCTAGTGCCTGTCAAATTCCTGTTTCTTTTCTCCCAGCCCACTTGCAGCTGACCAATGAGAATACGTCATGTCTGACCTTGTGGAACACCTACACGTTTTATCATGCCAAATATAACGGAACCATATCACAAATCTTGCAGATTCAAGTATTTTTAAATATTCAAACCATTTCATTATGTTCAATGAAAGTAGTCATTCAAAAAAGACTTCACCAAGTTATTCAGTGACATTTCTGGCTTCCCAAAATTGCACAAGTCACTCACAACCAAAATGCCTCAATCGTTCATTGAACAATGCATACATTCTCCCTTGATGTTCACACTTGAAACAGAATTCAGTCGATGTTACTCAAGTGAATAATTCAGTTCTCCAAATAAATGGCATGGCCTTAAATAATATGCCCACAATCAGTCTCCAAAAATATATTTGTTCATGAAAGAACCAGTATTTCAAAACAAGAAAGGCCACAAGAGAATTAAAGGTATAGTAAACGATAAAAAGCTACAGTAATGCACTTTTTGCAAATTCAATAAATATCTCATCGCATTCCGCTACAGTAGTTTACGGTTATCTGTGCGTGCTGAAAAAATATTCAGTACACATTTGGACTCTTCGCAACGCGTTTCAAATGAGTGGAGCAGAGCTTCTCAGGGAGAATTGTGGCATTAAAGGGAGAGGTGTTAAATGCAATGCTGCTCTGCTAGCAAATCACCCACCCAAATAAACAATGGAGGGAACAGTGTTCGAATTACCTGTTACGTTCGTTGCTCCACCCAAATAAATACTATAATAAAACTGTCAGTAACAAAAATGTTGTGCCTAAACAAAGACAACGAGAAGTGTTGCATACCTTTTGAAGTTCGTTCGGTCATTAAATCAGAATGTGTACATTCTTCAATTTATAATCCTTTAAAGGGTCCACCCTGGACCGTTCATCGATCAACATAAAACAAATTAATCCAAGTAAATGTTCTCCTATGGAGACGGTAGCTCACAGTTTGTCAAATGAAGACGTAACTTTTAACTGACAAATAAGTGTACTCCTTTGCACCTACAGTGGATATAAAAAGTCTACACGCCCCTGTTAAAATGTAATTTTTTGTAATGTAAAAGAATGACAAAGATAAATCATGTCAGAACTTTTTCTAACTTTAATGTGACCTATAATGTTAACAATTTAATTGAAAAACAAACTGAAATCTTCAAGCGGGAAAAATTACAAATAAAAACCTTACAATAACCTGCTTGCATAAGTGTGCACAGCCTTAAACTAATGCTTTGTTGAAGCCCCTTTTGATTTTATTACAGCACTCAGTCTTTTTGGGTAAGAGTCTATTAGCAGGGCACATCTTGACGTGGCAATATTTGCCCACTCTTCTTTGCAAAAACTTCTTTCCAAATCTGTCAGATTGCGAGGACATCACCTGTGCACAGCCCTCTTCAGATCACCCTACAGATGTCTAGGCTCTGGCTGGGCCATTCCAAAACGTTAAAGGACCCAATCTATGAAAAACTATTATTTTTTGTTGTTTTTGGAATTAGCAATGTCTATGTGACACAAAGAAGTAGTAAGCCTTTCAAAGTGGACTTATCTTCCTGGTCTGTATTGGCTAAAAAACGGAGAGAGGCGGGGAAACAAGTGAATGAGAGAAAAGCGCGTATGTTACATAGATTACTGCAAACTGTTTGGTAACGCCCCTATGAGGATATGGCTAGCTACTTAGTATTCAGCAAAATATATAAGGCAAGGAACTGACGTTGATGGCCAGTACACAAACCATAAGTAAAAGTTTAATGTTGACCAAATCTGTAAATCTAGCCTTTTATACAGTAACAGGTAGGCTACCATAGCATAAACAACTTGAATCTGCAGGGCAGGCATATTATCAAGAGTGATGCACTGTGCACATCAATAACTACATTAGATTAATATAGGCTATTGATCAGATACAGTAAACAGATTAGAAATAGGCTTCTTAACTAATGTGTTGATTTACTTAACCTAAACATTGCTCATTGATAAAAACGCACTCACTTGTCATACCGAAATTGTATTCCCTGCCGGAAATGGATTGTCATTGTTGGTACAGTGATTAATAATAATGTTTTTATCTGGATGAGTGATCGGTCATATCATACAAAACATTTAACGTTATGTCCATGATAAAAACAAATATAGAATATGTCTTTGTTTAACTTTAACCTTTCTTGTTAACTGAATATCTGTGTTATTGCTAGCAGCTAGCCACCTGTGTGTCCAATAGCCCTGTGGGAAGAATGAATGCGGCTTTGTGCTATGTAACCCTTCATTCATTAATTCATACGAATATAGGTAAATGGCTGTTTAGTAGGGTTGGGTACCAAACTCTGTACTTTTAAGAGTACCGACCGAATTACGTCGGTACTACGGAGTACCGATTGAGATTAAATCAATCGGTACTAGATTTCGGTACTTTAGCACACGTAAAGAGAGAAACGCCTTACCAGACACCACTAGCAACAACGCTGCATATGGGCACAAACCCACCTTCGCTGGACCAGACAGGAATGACAAAAAGTGCTCTTCACTGACGAGTCACCGTTTTGTCTCACCAGGGGTGATGGACAGATCTATGTTTATCGTCGAAGGAATTTGGCCTGCTGATCTGGTGGCACTTTTGTTGCTGCCGAGGGTGCGGCTTTGGGGACAGTATCACTGTGGTATTGAGTGACTCAGTCCGCGGCCCATATTTACATTGCCTTTAGTGTTCTCTCTTCTGACTGGAGGCAGGGGGATGGAGGAGTGGTTTGGGGCCCCAAGGTTTTGGTTCCTTAGGGCGGGCAGGGCCTTTGATATTTGGGCTCGGTTCTCTGTTTCTGTGCATGCTCGTTTGTGGTTGGTGGGTTGGACTGATAGGCATTGCACCAACCGGGTTGGTCCGTGTGATGTTTCTCAGTACAATTTTTCCGGCTATGGACGGGTATCTGGAAGGGGGCCAAGACACGAGGGCCGAGTGTTCGGGGGTTTTCGCTTTTGCCGGCTTTGAGGGACTGAAGCTTAATAGATTTTAACCATTTCTACATTCTTTATGTTTACTGGTCGAGGTTGGAGGTTCTGGGAGGTGTAAACCTTAGCATTTTTTCATTTTTCTTAGCAGCAGTTTGACGGCGAGTAGATGCTTTTTTCCACTAAACCCGGGTGCAACATTGAACCCAAATTTTATCAACGTTGACACATCAATGGGGGGACAGGATGGTCTAGTGGTCTGGGTGTTGGGCTACCAGCCGGAAGGTTGTGGGTTCGTACCCCAGTTGTTGACCTACCTGCAAGCATCCTTGAGCAAGATGCTTAACCCCTTACTGCTCCTGGTGGTCGGTCGCACCTTGCATGGCAGTGATCACCATCGGTGTATAAATGTGTGTGTGACTGGGTGAATGTCAGGCAAAACTGTAAAGCGCTTTGGATAAAAGCGCTATATAAATGAGCCCATTTACCATTTATCAATGGGATTTTTCAGTTCCTTACATAATCTTTTCACGTTGACACATCAATGGGATTTTTCAGTTCCTTACATAATCTTTCCTTTACATAACTTCTAATAACATTTTAGAAACATTTTGTAACAACATCATGATAGGCTTAGGTAATGAAAGACATTCTCAGCATTTTAGATTTTAAAAAATTGTTTTTTATTTATATATTGAGAGAGAGGGAGAGAGATCAGCAATCAGCCACTGTTGGATGGAGATCACGATGTTCAAAGCCCCCAATGCTTTAACTGCCTGACAAATTCATATGTATCAATCATTTAACTTGCCCGCATTTTTTGAGAAGATTAATGCGTACAATCAGGTTTTGCTAAAATATTTGTCCCTGTTAAAACAAGGGGCTAACAAAACCAGAGAGCTGACATTATCCATCCCATCCAACCGCCCCGTGGTTGTAAACACCCCGGCTATGACAACTAATCAGGCTTTACACGATATAGTAAGACAGGATGTTATGACGCATACCGCCCCTAGTTTAAAAAAGAATGTTGAATATATCCTACGCCGGGTAGATGACAGGAGCGGGCACCATCGGTCTGGTTGGACGGAGATTGGCGAGTTTACAAAGGAAAAACGATCCGTGGATACATATGGTGGATCTGATGCAATACATAACTGCTAATTACAAGATTCCTGAAGCAAACAGACCTCTGGGATGGAGTGAGTTTATACATACAGAACATTAGCGGATCTAAACATCCCAGCCACATTAATTACAAATAAGGAAACTCCGAAAAAGGTAACGATTCTAGAGAATGGCTATTGTTTTTAGACACACCTGCAGATGATAACGTGTCTTGTACTTGGTAATTATGATATATAATGAGAGATCTGTGTTGTGTTAGAAAACTTAATATACTCTTAGGATAGTATGCAAAATCAGGGGGAAAACCATAAGAGTCAGAACGTTAAGATATCGTTAGCTTCAAAGGTTAACGCTAGCCAATGTTCACCTGGGGACCCCCTATCGTGAGTGATCACTATGAAGTAAACACTCGATCTAGGGGTAATTCATCACACGCAAATAGGCCTTCCAACATATGTCTCATAATGGCTTCAATCTCCATGGTGTTCATGTTCTAATAATAATAATAATAATCTAAAAGAACCTGTCTCTTAGAGTCGATCTCCAGAATAGAATCCTAACATATGTATACAATAAGCATGGCTGTTTCAGGGAGGGGCACTCTGAATCTCAGTTCGAGAAGTAGACAGTCCTTAGTCATGGCCGACAGTGAAATTAAATCCTTGCCTGAATGCAGATTGAAAATAAATAGACTATAGCCGGCGTTAAAGAAGTCCTTATCAATCAGTAGTGATAGATTCTTCAGGTGGCGCCTTGTGGCTAAAACATATTGTAGAACTCTCGCACCTTCTGTTTATTACCTAAATGTGGTGTAAACGGTATTGATGGTACCGAACTTCCATCATGAGATAATGAAATATGTTCAATGTCATAAATGTTAAAATAAAGCGGTTTCGAATTTCTGGTGTTAACAAATCCATGATCCACCATACCTAGAATTACATATTGCGGTATGGCACCATCGGCGTGACTCTCGAATCCTGGGGAATGGAGTATGTCTTTAAATTAATTATAGATAAGGGGTATAGAGCGTTTCCTTGCTGTAATGCTCTTGAATGGCGTAAACACACTGCGGGAGCGATTGTCACTTTTTTAATATACAGAGGTCCTTAATATCTGTAGCTTATACGTGGTGTTATTAGCACCACGTTTTCACTGATAAATATTATCAGTGAAAACTCATATTTACCTCGTGTGAGTTTAATCTTCAAATCGACGGCTTCTACGGAGAAATCTATCGCTGAAAAATGCATCGCTATGTATGGATCCTATGGTGTGAAATTCATTAGAATTAGTCTTTTGAGCTCGCTTGTTTAAACAAGCATTGTCATATGACCCGCCCGATCATTAATAAACAGACCCGCGCTGAACTGATTTTCCAAAATCTGTGGGGTGCAGTTAAGCAGTGTTTCGATGATGGCTCTGTACGGGCTCCGCCGATGCCACCTGTCGCTACGGAGGTGGAACTTCGGCTGACGTCACCCACCGGTCCCTTGATGCAGCCACCGACAACGCCCCGATGCCACAATGGTGAACCCGCTGCTGGCGTGTCCTGCCTGGCCCATGGTGCAGCCGCCGCCAACATTCCCTGTCGCCACTAGTGTTAATTTCGTTGATGAAATATTAATAACAAACCTTTTTCCATCACTAAAACGAGAAGTTAACGAGACGAAAATAGATCACTAATAATAAAAATTTGGACTAAATTTAAGATGTATTTTTGTTGATGAAAGGAGACAAAATAGTCAGTGGTATAATTACAATTTACAAACTCTGTCTGCATATATCATTTATCGTAGTTTCATACATAAATGTAAAAACTCTGCCTGTGTAGTGTATGATTTATCGTAACTGCACACATTAGTGTGCAGGCTGCCGGCTGGCGAGACCGTATGATCAACCGTAACTGCACATATAAGTGGGGCAGCACAACGTCAAATTTGGCAGGAGAGGCTGTCTTGTCACGATCACGTTCACATTACTGCAGTGACAGATAACTATAATTTTTGCTCTACAGTAGTTAAATCTGACAATGTAGGACAAGGTAGGATTGACAGAAAACCAGATCGATTCTATATGCACACTGGTCTTTAAAAGTACACAAATAGCCTACATCGCTAATCTGGATTCCTTATCTTACCATAGTTGCCTTCCAGGTTCAAATTAATTAATTCAAAGGGACAAAATAACTTGCTAAATTGTCCTAGCAGGCTGTATAAAGGGTTATAGCTTGACTGTCGACTATGCTACCATACCATCTGCATGCAACAGGCCATACCGGTATTAGACTTATGCATTTGTTTAAAGAGAGGAAATATTTTGACTAAAAGTTGACTAAAATGTAATGACTTTTCATTGGCGAAAATGCTTTTCTATTTTCGTCGACCAAAATAGACTAAAACTATTTAGAATGAAAATGTGACTAAAACTATTAAGCATTTTTTTCTAAAGACTAAAGCTGTGTCTCAAATCGCGCACTTGTGTACTTATACTTAATATTTTGAGTACATAGTGCGCATAAACTGACAAGTACGCCAAAATGAAGTGCACTCAAATTGGTCCAAAAATTGTGTGGAACGATGCACACTTCGTGCACTCAACTGCCACTTTTTGCGCTAGCAGCGGAAGGGGAGTTTTGAACAGGTCAGCAGTGGCATTTTCAGCTCCGAACACCGCGCCATACAAACGTAAGTTTTACATGTTTATAAAGTGTTATAAATTCCCAGATAACTTCAATATAGTCGTATAATTATAGCCGTCCGTATTATTGGGTCAATTTTTCAGTCTGTAATGATTTGGTCAAATTGACAACTACGTGGATGCTAGCTAGCTAACAGCGGCATATTATTACTAGGTATAGGCGTTTCATGCAGCAGCTAGCGTTTATGTTTTATACAAGTGTATTAGCTGTGTATATTCATGGACAGCATACATCGACAGCAATAGTTTTCTGTTGAGTTTTCTGATCGGATGTGTATGTTATTTTAATGACGTCTTGAAGAAATCATGTACCGGTACAGAGAGGAACAGTTTTTAAGATAGATTAGAGAGGAGACATGCTCCTACCGGGCTTACAGTCAGAACATTCTACAAAATAAAATACATTGATTTCAGTGATTTGTTCTGTATTTTATCCTTGCCAATGCTGCCAACAACCCATTTGAAGACTGCTGTCCCAGCAA